>APFE031270737.1:2307-60199 GCA_000404065.3 Pinus taeda | reverse complement strand
ATTCATTTTCAACCAAAGCTTTGAAGGATTTGAATTTTTTGAAGGCTTCATCTTTGTGCTTCATCAGTCCTATCCAAACCATCCTTGAATAGTCGTTAATGAATAATATAAAGTATTGTTCTCCCTGAGGCGACCTTTTCCTAGATGGACCACATACATCAGTATGGACAAGCTCAAGTGGCCTGCTAGATGATCCTTCCTTCTCAGGGAAGTTAGTTCTGGTTTGCTTACCAGGCTGACATGATTTGCATATTGTATTATCTGGAATTTTGATGTCTAGAAGGCCATGAACTGCCTGGTATTTGCATGCTTTCCTTATCTGGGAGAAGCTTATATGCCCCAACCTCCGGTGCCATAGCCAGTGTTCATCATTCTTGATCAGATATCATTGTTGTTGTCCTTCTTTGAATATGTATAAATTATTTGGAGTTGTTATGCCTTTGATCATTGTTTCTCCTGTATCAAGATCATGAACACTACATCCATTTGATCGAAATATTACCTATGTTCCTTGATCGCACATATGACTGACACTCAATAGATTATGCTTTAAGCCATCAACATACATAACATTTCCTGCTTTGACCCTTTCTTTTAAAAGAATAAAACCTTTACCTTTAATGAGTGCAGGGGTGTCACTTCCAAATGAGACCATCTTCTCCTTCTCTAAGGCACTATATGACTGAAGTTTTTCTTTATCACCTATCATATGTTTTGAACATCCACTGTTGATGTACCATTGATTTTCCTACCCTTCTACATATAAGTCTATACCACATCTTTCTGGTTGTGGTTCTTTCATTCTACACATTTTGATATTTGAGGCTTGCTCCTTTTGAGTTGCCTGTTGAAACCTTCTCCTGCATTCAGAATATTCATGACCAAAATTATTACAAATAGAACATTCTATTTCATTTTCAAGAGCAGAAAAGTTATTGTTGGTCCTTTTCATGATTCCAGTCATACTCCTCCATTTTTTAGTTTCTCTAGTCATGATAGTTTTGTAGGCAACACACTGAGCTACTTTATGTCCAAAGTTATGACAAGAGAAACATTGGCCATTGAAGAAATTCTTGTGATTATCAACCCTACAGACCGAACGATTGTAGTTTTCATTGACATTCATTCTTGAGATAAATTAAGAATGATTTACCTGTGGTCTATTGTAGCTTTTGTTTATCCTTGAAGCAGAGTGCCCCTGATTTACTTGGTGATCTTTGTTCATTCTTGAAGAGAAATGTCCCTGATTTACCCAGTGAGTAGCATTGTTCCTTTGTTGTTGATTGTCAATTTGTTCACTTCTCCTTGCTGCATCAATATAACTTTTGGAGGTGGATGGCTTCTGTGCTTGAGATGCTTCTTCATTATATCCTAGACCTGTCTTGATTAGCGGAGAATGTTGTACTTTGATAATCTCATCTAACGTCTCAAATCCTTTAACTAATCTAAGATTAAGAGCTTTAGTTTTCTCAATCTCTTTTCTAAGTCCCACTATTTCACATTCTAACTTTTCATGATGTTTTTCACTTTCAGTGAATTGGAATTGCAGAGTATCAATAATCATATTTTTCTCTTCTAAACAAATTTTGAGTTTAGAAATCCCTTCATAAAGACCTTCTTCATCTATAGCATCCATGAAATCATCATCTTCAAAAGCCATTAAAAGTCTATACTTATTACCTTGTTCATCTTCATCACTATTTGAAAATCCATCACTGTCTTGATAAGTGTAATAGCTTTTCTTATTTACATTCTGTTTCTTGTTCCATCTAATAGGTTCCTTACCTTTATGAGGACACTTGGCAGCATAGTGACCCACTGTTCCACAAGCAAAACATTTGAAAGGTAACTTACCTCTGAATCTTCCAGCACCCCATTGAAGGTTCTTGACAAAATTTGATTCTTCCTCTTCTTCTGACATATGTCCTGAGTCATAAGAATATCCTTTTCCTGAGGCCTTGAATGTGGCTTCTCTTCTGTTTGATGGTCCCCCTTTCCTCATTTCATAAGCCATTAGAATTCCGTGTAGTTGCGACATGGTAATTTTCTGTAGATTCTCCTTTTCTTCTATTGCAGAAACTTTTGATTCAAACTTAGAAGACAAAGATCTCAGAACCTTTTCAACCGCAACAGCCTCTTTTATTTCTTCACCCAAAATTTTCATACAATTAACAATCTCATCTATGTGTAGGAAATAGTTAGCCACACTTTCATCATTGTACATTCTGATATTTTCATATTGAACTCTAAGGGTTTGAAGTTTTGCTATTTTTACCTGTTCATCTCCTTCATAGCTTAGAACGATCTTGTCCCATATTTCTTTTGCGGTTTTATACTGCATAACCTTGATGAATTCTGATTGAGATAGACATCCTAATATCTTATTGATAGCCTTTGCATTAGTTTCAAACTGCGTCTTCTCAGCGGGATCTGTAGGAGTTGCTGATGGAAAAGTGTACCCTGTATCTATGATATCCCAGACTTCTGTACTAAGAGATTGAAGATAGGTTGTAACTCTTACCTTCCAATAAACGAAGTTGGTCCCATCAAAAATTGGTGGCCTGATTGATGCTTCTCTCTCATAGTTGCTCATGATGATAGATCTTCCTTAAAGCGATCAAGCTTCTTCTGAAGGACCCGCTCTGATACCAATTGTTAGAAATAATACTGAGGGGGGGTGAATCAGTATTATCTGGTCAATTATTTCCTTTTTCAAACCCAGAACATATATACTACTCCAGTTAGAGAAAATCGCGTATATATGCAACCACAGATAAGGAAACCCGTGTATACCATACAGACTTATAATTTAAAATATTATATAGATGTTGAACATTAATCTATGCATCAGGATCATACAAACAGTAACCAGGAACAGAAAAATAGAGCAGAAGACAATGACACACAAGAACACAAGATATAAGGTGGAAACCCAATGTGGGTGAAAACCACCTGCTGCAATATGTCTCTATATTTTCAATTAGAAACTTCTTTTTACAATGATTCTGTATTGGTGCAGTCCTTTACCAGTATGCAGGCTACTACCTGCAGAGAGCTACAACCCTCTCTCATTTTCCATCTTGTCCTAGAAGGGAGCTACAACCCCCTTAGTTCTTGTACTAGTTGAGATACTAGTACACAGGCTACTACCTACAGAAGACTACAACCTTATCTTCTTTCCAGGGACCACGTTTCATCAATTTTCAGACTAGATCCACAAATAACATCAATCAAACATCAAGAATTTTTGCATCAATCAATCACCTTTTCACCAATCAAAATTGAATCAAAATAAACACTTCTCTGACGACTATACCTAGATCATAATAATAGTAATCACACCCCACTTATGAACCCAGAACACTGTAGCAATAAACAAAAGCAGCTAGAACATAAATCAAGAGATGTATGCTACTTCACTATTCAGAAACCTGCGTATAGATCTATAAGTTCATTCTTTCAAACATTCAGATATTAGTTAACCCAGATTATCAGATTTATAGATCAAGCGTGTGCCATATATCACATATCAAAATCATATAGAGATACCACTATTCCAGCCCTAAGATTTTGACCCATCAATGGAACCTATCCTTCTCCTTGCGCTCAGGTTCCTTCTTCATTCAGATCCAGTTCTGTACCATAACCCAATCACAGTATTCCAGATCTAGCACTTTATTAGATATTCAATAATTCATAAGATGCCTTGCCAAATGATCTCCTTCCTCTTTTATAGCCTTAGGCCTTTCACAATACCACGGACTAGAAACCATAACAATTCAATACCATGGACCCAATACTTGGGATCGACACTTTTGGATGCAATACCACGGACCAAAACCATAGGATCAAAAACTTCCAGACTAATACCATGAACCAACCATAAGATTTCCCATGTGCATGCGCTTTTCTCTACATGAAAGTGTGTGAACTTTTCTCTGCATGAAAGGAACTTTTCTCTGCATGAAAGTGCATGAAGTTTTCTTTGCCTGAAAAGAAATTTTCTCTGCATGAAAGTGCGTGAAATTTTCTCTACATGAAAGGTAATTTTCTCTGCATGAAAGTGCATGCACTTTTCTATTCATGAAAGGAACTTTTTTCTGCATGAAAGTGCATGAACTTTTCTCTACGTGAAAGTCTGTAAACTAGAAAATATCTTTGCTACACTATAATTTATCATCTGAGATGAGTGGGTTTCCATCAAGTATAACATATGTATCATAATGCCAACATCCTACTCTAAAGCCCAATATAAGAACATGTGTGAAATCAAAACTCAAATCCGACCTCTAGATGTCAAAATATAGGCCTCCCACTCTGAAAGACAATACAAATATGCTCTATAACCTAGCAATTTTACTTAGACATATAAATAGCTTTATTGAGGTATGAATGTGAAATATGGGACTATGATTAAGCTTTGAATACCATGTACACAAGATCCATCAATAATATCCCTATCTGGACTGGAGTCAACCTTGATAAAACTGGTCAAAATTGTAACTCTATGACCTGTATACTTAGTCTATGCAAGTACAAAGAGTAACCTCTCTCACTAATACGAGAAAAAAGTAGGTGTATCCTCCCATTTGGCCATAATAAAGGTTAGACGTGCTTGTGCAACTTTTTATCCTCCCCACTAGCCATGCCATTGCATATCAGACAAGAAAACTATGGCTTCCTCTAGAATATACTCTCCTAGGGTTGCAGTTATGGAAGGTTAATGGATAGGCTAATAACTCGTGGGAGGCTAATGTATCAAGTCAAGACTAAAATATTAGGGGATGGGCCTTTGAAGTTGTTGCTACTATGAAGAACATGAAGCAACTCATCAAGACCCGCTGAGAGCCATAGGGGAGAGCTACACTATATAAATTGGACTAGTGATCTCTGTTATACATGGTGTCCTACCCAAATGACACTAGGATTGTCCTCAACATGTGATGTAGGATGTGTAAAACATATATGTTGTGATGTTGGTACATCTATGTCCATGCATCTATATCTCAGAATATTTATGTGTGTGTGTGTGTGTGTGTGGCATATAATATTACTGATGCCATTTTCATTATGTATGATGTCTTGCTAGAATAACACTAAGTTTGTGAGGACTCTTTATAGCTATGTAGTAGACTAGCTCTCTAGTGTACAACATGGCTCAGTCCAACTCCAAAGAGTAGGTCACACTAGTGTAGTGTGATTCTACTACTACTAACTACATAACTCCTAACCACATCGTCAAGACTCAAACCATAATACTCATCTCGGCACACAATATAAACCACCATCAAACCTCTGAAGCCATAAACATACACCATCTCAAACAAACTAACCAATGAAAATAATGCCTTGAAAAGTGTTGAATGGAGGAAAATGCAATGCAAAAAATCATGTCCTGAATGTTAATCAAGATAAAATGTTGTTGTGGAATATGGACTCATATTCCTACAAAATATGTGAGAACATCTGGATCCAACTAGGATAGGGTGACTCGATACTGAGTCACATGAGAACCCCAACACCTTTGGAAGATGAATACCACAGGAATTGGCTAAAGGGTGAATGTTGGAACTAACTATCTAAAAAATCTAGTAGGAAGATCTAGATCCAAAGCCACTCGGAGCAAAGCTAGTAGCAAAGAAAAGGTATTGAAGGGACCCACAAAGATAAAGGCAAAATTAGAAGCTAAAGTAGCAGAGTATTGGGATACTCCCTAAAGATATAAGCTACAAAAATATTTATGCAGTAATGAAAATTTAGGGGCACACATATCCCTCACAGATGATTCAGGACCAATCAATAATTACTGAGTTGTGGATCCAAATCCATAGTCAATTGATGACCGAGATTACTTCATTTCCCTAGTAGCACAGCCTACACCAGTAGCAGTTGAGGAAGCATCCCAACTAGCATCAAAGGCCGAATCAGTAGTAGGATATTTAGAGAAAGTGAGTTTCATATACATATTCTGTTGTAGAAAATATCACAATTTGAAACCCCACAACATTCCTTGGAAAAATATTTAGTGGCAGATACTTTAGTTGCATAGCCCATTGACCTCGCAATTATTTTTTTTTATATGAAGCTACCAGGGGCCTTTAAACTCCCTATCCATAGTTCCATGAGTTAAGTTCCATGAGTTACAAAGATTCAGCGGCATACCGAGATTGAGTTTACCCGGTTCAAGGAGCGAAAGTATAGGAAGCTCACCCTTTTGGCTTAGTTCCGTCATCAAAAGCATAGGCATTAGGAAGTAGGTCAAGAAATGGTGGTAGCATATCCATAACCATAGCCATACGTAGATCCAATAATTTCAATGGATGATCCTATTGATTGAGTGAATGCATACGAAGCAAAGGTAGCACAGAGTGTATAGCCAGTAGTTGACCGAGTTTAGTTAGAAGCATCCATTGATTTAGTAGTCTAATTCTTATACTAAGCAGTTAGCATTTTTTTCTAGTAATGAAACAACAATAGGAGATCCAGGCGTGGAGACAGGTGCTCATCTAGTCCCACAGAAATTTTGTGATCCAGATCCACTTCATGATCTAATCGATTAAGCTAATTCCTTATAGATCGTATACTAATTACATTACCTATTGATAGGCTCACATTACATAGATTCACCATTGTAAGAGATACTCACTACGAGTATGAAGTCAAGTAGTGTGTAATTCGATATTTATGTAATGAGCTAGAAGTCTTGAACTAAAAATAGTGTTGCCCTTACTCATGATGTGTTACTTTATGGACTCTAATTAATCCTTATTTGAGGTACGTACTATCCAGAACAGGCTCCTTTCACTTGGACGTGCCACTTTAAGCAACTCAGAAAAATGTCATGAATTAATGTCATTTATATTTCCTCTCCTTTTAGCTGAGCCGTCCTTCCCTTTTCAAGTAAGCGTCTTATGGTTATATCTTCTTTACCTTTAAGAATTCCATTTCCTTCTTAATATTCATATAGTTTCTCTTATAATTTAGGTATCCCATAGATTTCACTCCTTAAACCTTCATAAGGATGGATCCTTAGTATAATATTATTTTGATACTTTATGAACAACACTAGTATGAGGAATGGATAGCAATATTAGAACTCCTAGACTTATACATTACGAATTCTTATTATATTCTATATATGTATAGATAGATTAATATTATTACATTATCAACTCCTTATACTTGTCTTAGACTCAACATTCTCTAGCTTTATTATACATTACACTAGGAAAATATAACTTGGACTCTATAACTCTATGAAGCTAGGGGTTAGGTACAAACCTCCCCAACTACGGACACTAAAGACTCTCTTATTCACTCATCATTACTTCATTCCTAAAACACATATCACTCTCAAATACACAATCAAGAAAATATACTATCATATCTATTAGTAGATCTATTAAATTCTAGTGATGAACCCATTATAGGCTTCAGATTAGCAATGTTATCATCACTACAAACATATCATTTCAGTCTATGGGACAAGGAAAGACATTAAGACAAAGTATTTGCGACAATGAAATACCATGCCTTAAGTAGTAAGAAGGTTGCCTAAAGCATGACATCAACGCCGCTCATGATCCGACCCATAAATATCAGTGGCCTAGGGTCACGTATCGATCAAGTCACCCAAAGTGCAGATAGACATAATATAATAATTAGCATTAGAGAAATATAATAATTCTCATCCATTCGCCTAAATGATGTGATAGAAAGCGAAATACCTAAATAATCTTTGTAAGCCCCAACAGAAATACCTGTAAGGCTACTAAAGTGGGGATTGACTTAGCCTTCTATATATCCACCCTTAATCCTTAAGGTAGATTTAGAGTGGATGGATCACACCCTTAATCAATACCTTATCTGCAGATCGATGACTAGTTCCTCATCCATTAATCATTCTCCTATATTCCTTTCGATAACTCATTTGAGGCTATCAGGACTATGGTAGTTACTATATTACATATGCCTAAAGATAAGGTAATCTAACCCAAGACGTGGATCACCCTATTAGATGAGACAATGCATCATAGTCTCCCTAAATTATAGATCACCTTTGAAAGCCTTCATTCAAGTGCGCAAGCAACCCAACTCGTGAACTCGAGATCGTCATGGAGGCATTAGAAATTAACCAACTATTAGCTTCCTATACCAATAGGTTTCATGTTTCATGATTGACTGGGGAAGTGCCCAATATGTTCATCCTTTTCATACTACAAGGGTTCCATATTTGAACAAATTCACTATGTATAGATGGTTGAATCTTGTCACAATTGACGATTAGCTAGACAGCCTAATCCTTGCTAGATCATGTTTGAATTTACTTGTCTTAGAATAGAGAATAAAGGTCTACACAAACAGTTTAAGCTTGGTAGGAAAGTAGGCAGGTAGAGAAGCAAAGGGTCTCAGCAGCATAATCTGAGCCCTGGAAGAAATAACGGTAGACTTAGATAGGAGGGTAGCTAAAAAAGAGGAAGAGAAGAATCAGGGTTTACTAGTTCAAATGCACCCAATGAAAATGAAGAGAAAATGTTAGGTATACTAGGTTAGGTAAGCAGTTTGATGGTAACGGAGCATGGTTTGTGAGCAATTTGCTCCTTTGGAACAAGTTGCTATCTCATAAAATCATAAGGTGCCATGGCAAGGTGGCTATAAGACAAATGGATCATGACTAATTCCCCTCCCCATTTTCCCAAGAAATACTTACTAACATTCCCCCAAAGGGCAATGAGATCTGCTCATTACTGTTAGTCCACTTCATCCCATAGAAAAACTAACTGAAAAGCTCTTTTACCTAGGCAAAACAAGCCACATTTCTTGTGTAAAAGTCTTTATTCCATCTTACCAAAGTTTCCTAAACTTCACCACTTGTCATCCTTTTATTCCCCCCTGACCTAAGTTTTCACTCTATAAAACTTAGCCTAAACCACACAAACCCATCCCCCATAATCATATTAACCTACTAACCTTACTATATAGCTCCTATGTACATTTCCCCCCCTTACTATGTATAAAAACACAAAAAACCCCAAAAAATAAATACCCCGACCCTTGGCTAACTATAGCCATATTTTAAGTTTTTCTTTAGGGAATTATTGGTCCACCAGGGGCCAATAACAACCCTCCACATGCCCATCGGGATTTATTTTGCCTCCGGCCAAATAAAATAGCCAAAATTCGTGTTTTTCCCCCAAAAAACCCATTTTCCAAAGTCTGAAATACACTAAAAAACCTTACAAAAAAAAAAAATTAAAGCGGGACCCCATTCCATGCCCCCGCAACTTATCATTCGCCGTCAACCGTTGGATCGGGGCCCTCAGATCTGATGGTGCAGAATTGTATCGCGATGCCCCTAGTGCCCAAACAATATGTCCCAGGAAAATGGTAGTTTCACCGCCATACTAAGGACACGCGACACTCACCCACGTGTATCACGACCCCCCCGCTCAATACCGCCACCACCCCAAAAGCAGTGCGAGAAAACCACTTACTGCCCTCGCCCCCCATCACTGATGTCATCTGATGACGTCAACACCACATCATTATTGCCACCTCATTGCCAAATCATCTACCATGTCACCTTCCATACCCCGCTACATGACAAAAATTCTACGTCATGATGATGTCATCATAAAAAGCGCCAAAAAGCCTATTTTTTAAAAAAACTCATAAAAACGTTTGTTTTTCTCCATTTTCACTGTGTAACTTTGCTAAGCCTTTGCATGCAAACAACGATGAGTTCACCTGCAAACTTTCAGTTTGCCACCTCGACCACCTTAGCTCGGTGCCCCACTGTGCAAATCATCTCCCAATCAGCCAGCAACTCCAGTGCACTATAAAAAACATGTATTTACCATTACGTTGTGAAAAACCCTTTGAATTTCGATTTTTTCACCGTAAAATTGTTTGGCAATCCTAGAAACTGGTCGAAATTTCACCCTTCTGCTACATACAAGCTCACTGGGACCACTCATCCACCAAAAAACCTGCACATTGCATACCTCTCTGCACAATTTGCCCAACCAGCTGAGAAAAGCAGGAATTCACCTAAATCTTGCTCCCAAGCTCCCTAATTGACTTCCATTTGCACAATTGCCCACTGAAACTACTAGTTTGCCCATCTTTTTCTATACAAACTTCCAATTCTGCGCCACTCAGCAAAATCCCTTCAATCTTAGCCGGGCTCAAGTCAATTTGGTCAGTAATTACTAAGGGAAAGGCCTTGAAACCATTGCTACTCCTACCTTGCAATATAAATCCTTCAATCTTCAGCCTTTGGCTTCACATTCTGCCCACCAGAGTCTAAACAAAGCTCCAATTTGCAAAATTCTCTGAAAAAAGCCTCAGGGCCTCTATGTTTGCCCACTATTGCTGTAAAAGTCTACATTTTACTCAAAGAACACCTGAGAACTTATAAAGATGGTAGCCCCTGCTCTAGTAGCCCTCAATGTGGCCCCTCTCAATGCCCCACATAAAGAACTGGAGTGGCTATGCCTAGCTGACAAGGATTTCCAAATTAATGATATAATGGCTAACACATCTCATCTCCAGGCCTTTTGTGAGATCAGGAACAGCCATAGAAACAAAACTGACATCTTTGGGATTTGGGAGTCCAATATGCCCATGTACTACCTTCCTTATGTAAATGTTTTTCCTGAGCTCATTCACCAATGCCATGCAAATTATGAGCCCACTCAAAGGACAGTGATGTCTCCTTCTGGGACAGTTCTATTCTATATCACCCCTGAACCAATAAATAAGCTGCTGCATTTCAAACCAACTGAATCATTGACTCCTCTTACCTTGGGATTTCTACTCGACCAAGGTGCCAAATTGCCAAGTACAGAGATAATTAGAATTGGCAAAACATTATTGAAACCCAATTGTCAACCACAATAACCTCCTCCATACCTGGACACTTGGTTCAATGAAGCAGGAAAGTTTATCATTGACATGATAGCTTACATCCTGGGATTCAAAACTAGTGAATATGTAGATGAAACCACATTGGTTCTAGTATCCATTTTTTCTCCAGGACAGCCCCCTGCTATCAAGTATGACTATGCCACCTACATTACTAATAAGATCCATGAACATTTTATGAGCATGGACAGAGAAGGAGTGTTTAGATACACATCATAAATATACCATTTGTTGCTCTATTATCAGCCAGATACTTTTCAAGTTCCCCTCAGAAAATTTGATGTCAAGCGAGAGCCAGTGTCTGTTATCTTCTGGACCCCAGTCTTCCACCATGTCTACTTTTCTCCTTATACTTATTGTGAATTTATTGATATATTCATATATCCAGCCACCTCTTTACTGATAACAAGTCCTCCAGAAAGACTTTCTGGTGAAATGAAGAGAATTCTGCAGCTCTCCAAGAGCTATAGCATAGGTGACTGGTACTTTTACTAGAATCACACTGTAATTCAAATATATGGCTATCAGCTGAGCCCTTATAAATTACCAAGAGATGTGCCAATGCGCTTGTTTTCCCTGGAATACTTTAGACAATTCATCCAGGCAGATACAATCCATTTCTTTGAGGCCAAGAAAAAGGTACAACTTAAGATAAGGAATCAACTGGGCCCTTTCACCTTCAATCAAAGGGAAGCCTGGCTAGAAGCTGATGATATTTTAGGGCAGAAAATCAGACTAAAACAGAGTTTCTATTGGGAACCATATGACCCCAATCATTTTATAAGTTATAGGAAAGTAAAAAATAAACTGCCAGCATATGTTCACTATCCAATCCCTGAAATCCAACAATATGCCAATCAACAAGAGTGGATAGAGGGCACATTGTTTGAAGAGTTGACTGAGGAAGATAGATTGGAAAAAGCAATGAAAGAGATTGAGAAAACACTTGACCTGGACTCTTTTAGACAGGTACCTTTCAAACTGCCCCAGCACATTGGAGGGGATACATCTTTTGCTGAGAGCTCAGAGCAAGCAGCACGAAAGGCCAGCTCAGCAGGAAAGGGCAAGGAAGTGATGGATGTAGAACAACAGACCATAGTTGATCATCTCTCTACAACACAAGAACAGGGTGAAGGGCAAGCTCCCCCATCTCAAACCAAGGCATCTGAAGCCCCTGTTCTACAGACTCCTCAAAATGAGGAAAATAGCAGAAAGAGAGACAGAGAAGAGGATTCCCCTGCCAGTGGACCATCAGAACAAACAAGAGATAAGAGGTAGAGGTTAAATCCATATTCAGAAGAGGAGTTTGTGGAATACACCACAAGCACCATGGGAGGGCAGGGAAGAACTAAGCAGCAAGCATCTCCACTACCTGACACCTCAGCTAGCTCACTCCAGCAAGCTAGAGAAGCAACATAGCGTGGAAGTTTCATCCACAAGGCCTCAAGGAAAATAAAGCTCGGACATCAAGAAGACTTTTACTAATATAAAAGCTAGAAATGATACAATAAGGATGCAGCTTTATAACCAACTAATGAGGAAAACACCTACTAATCAACATAGTTTAATGGCTGCCTATGATATTCAGGAGAAGAAAATGATCCTCAGCCACTTCACGCCCAAGACACAGCAACCCCAGTCAGCTTCTGACTATATAAGAACTAATCTGCAATTTCTCTCCAAGGATATTCATCCAATTGACCAGATTGAGTTACATAAACAAACTAGGGAGATGGTGTATGCCACCTTGGTAGATAAGGCATTGGTTGCCCACCAACTGAAAAATTCATTGCAAAATACCTCTGCCCAATTAGAATTGGAGAAGGCTTCCTCCTTGGCTAAGGACAACAGGATTAAGTCCTTAGAAGAAATCATCATCGAGCTGGGGCATAACCCTAAGGATGAAAAGGGCATCAAAGGACTAATCAAGAAGAAGGAGGAGGACATTGCAGCCCTCAAAAGGCAAATAAAGTTGCCAATAACAGTGCATCCACAAACTGTAGAGGTTGCATAGCAAAAGGAGGAACTGGACATGGTAAGTCTGCTAATGAGAATGAATGAAAGACTAGCAGAAACAGAGCAAGCATTGGAGAAGGCCATTAAATAGAAGCAGGGAGAATCCACCTCCCAGCCACCCTGAAGCAGCTCCAACAAGTGCCATTGCTCCCCCGATAGGTATAGCAACAGTCCCTCCTACCATCCTAGCATCAACAACAGGTACAACAACTACAGATGCTACAAGAGCACCAACAACAGAGCCAGAGACCAGCATGAAGATGGAAGAAATGATGAAAGCAGTGAAAGAGCTAGAGGCTCAAATGTCAGAGCTCAAAGAGGCAAAAGAAAAGTTAGGTAAATTAGAGGTGAGCTATGACAAGTCAAAGATAACAATAGCAAAAAAAACTAAAGTAAAGACCCTAGAAAATAAGGTGAGATCATTGGAAAAGGATCTCACCTTATGAAAACCTCTAGTAGACGTTAAGATGATTTTGTGGACCAAGATTTGCCAGTCCATTACTGACTAATGGAGGTCAATTGAGACAATCTATGAATAGATTGAGTTAATAGAAAGAGCACAAGAGAAAATCCAAAGGGCCAGGGCATCATTAGGAAATATGCCTGAGCAGGCTAATACGCTCATCCATTTTTTGAATACTAATACAAAGGAACGATTAGTAGCTTTAGAGATAACTGATAGGACATGCACCATTTTGACAATAAAGAAGGTGCTAACCATGAGGGGTTTTATACAGACTTTGGAAAGGAAGTGTCAAAAGATGCAGATGGATATTGATGCCTTCACAGAAAAATTCACAAACTTGCAGCAGAGAGGTTTACCCAGTTTACTAACAAGAAATAAAAAACTATTATCACATCAACAGTATGCTCACAGGGTAAACATGTATGTAAAAAATCAAGTCATTGCATCATCCAGCAGTTCAGAGGACACAGGACCTCCTTCTGGACAGAGCTTGTATGACAAATTGGAAGGATTATTTTTTATAGAACATGAAATAAATCATCTTTTTGAAGTCAAGCCTACCTTTTACAGGTATACTGAGGCTGATGAAATACTGGTAAAGATACAAAGACACTAGTTACCCACAGAAAATTGGTGGCAGAGGATGCTGGAAGTTTTGCCTAAATAATTTGGATCTTGTTGCCTTCTTACACCTGGTCAAATAGCAGGACACATGGCAGATATCAAGAGAGGAGCTCAAGCGAGGATCAGGACACATCAAAGATGGATCAAGAGTAGGTAAAAAAATCAGGATAGCAATTCAGGAAGGCAAATCAAGGGCATAACTACCAGCCAAATTCCTGGGTAAAAGGTCTAAAATATCTAATCAATTAAAGCAGCCAACACAGCCACAATAACTCTTGCCTTTATTTCTGCATTCATTTCTCTGACAGAGTAGGTGAACTGAGTTATTGTTTCATATCTTATCCTGAAGATATTTTGTAAATCTCTTTGTTATAAATACCTCCCAAAGGAATGTATTCGGGGTTCGTGATTATCCCATTTGAACTGCGCTATAACTCAGAAATTCATTAATACAAGGGGCGTTGAAATGCATTGTTGTTGGACCTTATGAATGTGGATGTGATGACTCTAAACTCTGCTACAGAATTCCTGTGTCTTTTTTTGGCTCAATAAGTTACTTTAACTGTGTTTTTGTGTTCTCTATGTTTGCAAATATCATATATGTTTCATAATCTTAACGACAGGGAAAAAGAATAGCCCAGAACTTGTTTAAATACACTCTGTGTTCAATTCCTGCTGTTATTTATGTTTTCTTCACAATTAGCATGAATAGAAATTCTTAGATGCTTCTGTTTCTACTAATTCCTTCATTCTAAACATTGTCAAGGAATTCTTCACTGCTCCTTGAAAATATTCAAGCACCTTCCCTCTGCCACAAGGAAAAAGGATTCTTGAGTGCCCTTTACCCCTTGGCCTACATCCCATCAATCATTGGCTTTTAATATCATTCCAAACTGATTATCTTGCTCTGTAGTATTGCCCATCATCACAGAAACACACTCAGCAGTCCATCTTCATAGACTCCATTGCCCAATGGAATTAACCCTATCAGACCTGCATCCTACCTCTATTTGAAGTCACCATCCAAACCCATTTAAAACAAACCTCTGCACATCATAACTAGCATAAAACTTCAAATAAACAAAGTTAAATCATATAGATAGAGCCCTCTCTGGACGCAGTTTGGCTAGAAATTGCATCTAAAAGATTGGTTAGTGGTTACCTTGGCCGTATTCCCTTTTCTCAACAAGTTTTGGGGAACAACCTGAGTGATAACACCAGCCATCGAGAGAAGAAACAAAGAAGATATATTGAAGAAATGAACCAACCAATGAGAGAATAAGCACCAATAGAACATATTATTAGAGGAACCCTACATATTGGATACTCTCCTTAGTCAGGGTAGAGCTAGAGGCTCAGACTATTTCTATATTCTATTTATACTATAGTAAAATCCATAGGAGAGGGGAGAAGGATTTCAAGAGAAATGGCATGAGGAGCTTAGGTGGTGAAGAGATTGAAAAGGAGATGGATGAGTTGAAGGAACAACTTAATGTGCTAATGTAGCTGATACAAAAGAGGGAAGAAGGCCAGTGATGGAACCTGGCAAGGAGTTTTAATTTATCTGTTAAATAAAAGGAATTTAAGAGGAAATCACCAAAATCCATAAATCTAGGGAAGAAAAGTATGAGGCCTTTGATAAATTCCTAGATGGAAGAAAAAATCTTATAGTAGTTGAGCCCAAAGAAGAAACATAAGGGAGACCACTCCTTCAAGATAAGGAAAGGATAATAGGGGAAAATATCATGGACTGTGGGAGAAGTCCAAACCAAAAGGTGTTGCAAAGAGCACTAGTAGATGTTTACATGCCTAGCTTCTTTTAAATCTAACAAATTGTTTCTGTGTCTATGCCATAAGCATGATGAAGAAGCGAAGCCATCTGAATTTGTCTTGGATATTGCAGATGGAGGAGAAATTATTAGAGAAGAAGATGAACAAAGATTACCTGGAAGTCTCATGGACTATATGGAAAGTCCATAATAGCATAAGGAACTAAAATCTGATGATGGTTATGAGATGTTATGTAAAAGTATCATAAGGAATCAATAAAAAAAGTTGATAAAGGAATTGATGTGTAAGAAACTAGGCGAGGCTGAAAGGCCTTTTCTTTTTAAGGTCAGTGAATTTTACATGAGACACAAAAAATTCCCCATCCTTCTACCACACTTCCATGCCTAGAAAGTAGTGCATGAGACCCATGCCTTTCATCTCGAACTCTCTTGCAAGATCCTCCTTGCATGACTTGATCAACTGATCATCACCTGTCAAAATCAGATCATCAACATAAAGAACAATGATCATTGGCTTACCTTCTACCATGATGTGGTAGAGGTTTGCATCTACTTCACACTTGGTGAAGCCCAAAGCATTGAAATAGATGTCGATCCTAGTGTACCAAGCACGAGGTGCTTGCTTCAACCCATACAAAGCCCTCTTGTGTTGGCACACATGTGACTCACGATTGTAGGTCTCAAAACCTTTTGGCTGCTCAATGTACACCTCTTCCTCGATCTTCCCATTAAGGAACGCAGGCTTCACATCCATCTGATGGATCTTCCATCCCAGCTGAGCTGATAGTGCCAACGTCAATCTCATAGATGAGTACCTTGCTAAAAGAGAAAAAGTCTCATCGTAGTCGATCCCCCTGACCTGTGAGATACCACGAGAAGCAAAAATTTCCTTATATTTCTGGACACTGCCATCAGTTGCCTACTTTACCTTCTAAAGCCATCAGGAACTCACCACTGACTTGTCCTGAGGTCTTGGGACAACATCCCAAACACATTTCTGAATGATGGAGCCGTACTCCTCCACCATTACATCAACCCATACTTGTTGTTGCACTGCTTCCTCAAATGAAGAAGGTTTGGACTCTACACACTCCACAACCAAGGCCATGTAACTAGTGTACCACTCGGGTGACCTCCTCTGTCTGTGCTTAGAAGATGGTTGTCCCACATTCTCTCACGCATCCAGCATCAACCTATTAGCTTCCCTTGAGTGTTTCCACCCATCTTTGGAAGACTCAGCATGAGTGGATATCTCCACTCCCAGATCCTCTACATGTGGCTCCTCTGCATCATTTTGAGGCTCCTCCTCAAGAACTCAAAGTTCCTCCTCTACATGCAACTTGAGCTCCCACTCAAGTGATACTCGCATGGATTTTTTCTCGTCGAACTTCAGATCTTTGCGTACCACTATCCTCTGACTAGTATCCAGGAACACCTGATAGTTGTCGAGTGTATTAGATTACCCCACAAGTATCCCAACTCAGTTGTTAGATCTAGCTTCTTCCGGGCATCTTTTGTCACATAGAAATAAACCGACGATCCAAAGATCCTGAAGTGACTCACATCTAGTCTCTTCGAGGAAAAGGCTTCCATTTGTGTCTTCATTCCAAGTATACGGTTCAGGCTTATGTTCGTCAAGTATATTGTTGTATTACATGCCTCAGTCGACAAATGAAGTGGCAGGATTTGGTCATGCAACATCGCTCTAGTTGCTCCCACAATCGATATGTTCTTCCTTTCGGCCACCACATTCTGTTGTGGGTTATGGGATGCTGTCAACTCCCATTTAATTCCTTCTGTTGTGTAGAAGTCCTTAAAATATTGGGAGACACAGTCTCCAACATTGTCACTATGCAAGGCCCTTATTTTCTTTCCAGATTCTTTCTCTGCCAAGGTTTTAAACTCATAAACCCTTGACAAGGTCTGATCCTTCTTCTACATAAAGTATATCCAACATCTACGAGAAAAATCATGAATAAAAATAACATAGTATAGTACCTTTGGTTAGTGGTGGAGGCTATAGAGAATGGTCCACACACATCTGTGTGAACTCACTCCAGGATTTGTCCAACTCTACTGTCTCAATCCTGAAAGGAAGATTTCACATGCTTACCCAAGGTACAACCTTTGCATGTATCTGTCTGCTCTAGTTTTCCCTTGGGAAATCCAGTGGAAATCTGTTGCATGATCTTCAAGGCCCCATGGTGCAAGTGGCCCAATCTTCTATTCCATAGCTCGCCAACATCTTGGCTCTGCACCAAGTCTTCTTTGGAACTCAATGCAGCACAATCATCTACCTCCTGCTTGTAGAGATTCTTTACTCAAATCCCAATCATCTTGGTCTGTCCAGTGCCAATATGCTTCATGAATACCTTTCCTTTACTAAATAGTACATCATAGCCTTTACCTTCTAGCATAGTGATGGACACAAGATTCTTCTTCAGACTTGGTACATACTTTACATCAATCAGGGTGAGAGGAGCTCCATGCTCCCTCTGAAACACAACTATACCTTCACCTGAAACACCGTACTTTCCATCATCAGCCATCTTGATCCACTTCTGGAGGTCCTTCTCCTCCAAGTTACTATTCTTGTCATCGGTCATGTGGAATGAAGCTCCACTACCTAGGTACCAAAAACATCACACCACCAATGAAACCATGTATGCGATGAGGGAGAAATCCAATTCGAATAGTGCACACCTCATGACAATGAAAGCATCTCACTTTCGATTTGTTAATCTTCTTCCCACCATGGGAAGAACTGGATTTGAAATGCGACGCCTTCCCTTTCCCTTTCCTTGTCTTACTCACTAAGGCTAGATTTTCTTCATCATCTTTCTTTGATGAAGATCCATCTCTGGTGCTTCTTCTTATCTCCTCCTGCATCAGATCATACCAAAATCGTTCTAAATCTAACAGTTTCTCTCTTCCATTTACCGAGTATTAGTATCTATGCCAGCTCTTAGGAAGATTGTTGAGAGCAAGACTCACCATTTCATCATCGATTGTCGTGATCCCTATACTTCCAAGCTCAACCCTACAGGTGGTGAGCTTCTTAAGATATGTAGAGACTGTGTCACCCTTTTCACACTTGATCTTTCAAAGCTTGTCTTTTAGCGGCAACTTCCTCTGATCATTTCCATTGTGATATAGATATTTCAATTTTTTCCACATTGAAAATGATCTCTCCTTCCCATGGAAACTTGAGACTATGTGGTCTCGAATGCCCTGTAGAAGGATTCTCCTTGCTCTAGCTACACATTTCTTCCATTCCGCCAATTCTATAGCATTAGCTACTACTAGCTCGGGGACTTCTTGATCAATGAATTCCTTCAAACTATTCTCCTCTAATATTTCTTCCATGTCATCCTTCCAGGCTATATAATTCGAGTTTCCATCAAGGGCATACTCAAGTCTCAAATTGTTGAATGCCATTGGTGAAATTTGAGATGTGATAAGAATTCGAATTCTATAATCAGGAACTTCAAAATTTGAAGTTCTCCCTTCCTTGTATACTATTCTCTCCATTGATCACCTTTTCTATGATACCATGTAGAATTTCTCAGTGTAGATCAACAGATTATGAAATATACTAAAGCAAAACACTTGATCTACTTCTACAACAATCTTGTGGAAGCTTAATTGATTATGAGCAAGATCAAATAGAAAACATATAACAAATAATGAGAAACAAATCCCGATCTCTATAATATCATACAAGTGGAAATATGTCCAAATTACACAAATCTTTAGCTCACAAGCTATCCATCTCTCAATACAATCCCATAAAGTTGCTCATAGAATGAATAGACACAACATATTTCTTCCTCCAGTACTCCAAGCCTCCTATGTCCTTGCACAGTTTCTCCTAGGATCCAATGATACCACCTATGTGAATTTACCTCTCACACAACTCATCAAACTCGAAAGTGACTGCGCAATCTCCAAGGAATGAATTCCTCCTGCATGCAAGAGATATCCTCAATGGAATATTCCTGCAACCGATAGTACACTTTCCCATCATCTGATCTCAACTATGTCTCTAACAAACTGACATGCATGAGCTATTTATGAGAGAATATTCAGTTATCTAAAGTGTAGCAGTTACATGCTTGCATGCATTAACTAACTGAACTCATGAACAGTTCCACAAACTGTTGGATCTAATCTAACTAGACTTAAATCAGGTAAATGAGCTAACTAATTACAACTCAAAGTACAACTCATCCTAATATCCTTAATCGAGGGATAACTTCCTTAATCAAAGGGGAAACTGTTGCATGTCTTCACATAGATTTCATGCTTGATTTTCTACAACTAATTAACTCAAGTTGAATTAATTAATTATTTTACAAACAACTGCTAAGATCAAATTCGAATTTTAATTCTCAATTGTAATTCAAGGACTAACTAAAATTGGAATGTATCTTGAAATGCTATTTATAGCAATTCTATTTTTAGCACTTCTATTTTTATCATTTCTTGTTGCTATTTTCAATAGATACAATCTCATGAAATAATAATAATACTCCCAACATATGCTACACTCAAGTTACAAAATATATGACATGGTAGACTCTAGTGCCTAGGCTATCTGGAACCCCCCTCCTTAAAATCACAGCATAATATGTGTATACATGATATAACAAGTGACATGGAGTAGATATATATCTTAGTTAAGTGCTAGGGAGACCAACTCAAGTGTTGCACTCCGACTCAACATAAAAATAGAACATAACAATTTAAGATCTCTCTAGTCATGAAGGGAGATGAGTGTTGGCAACAGGAAAATAGAAGTGTGTAATGCCAAGAGAATGTCTAAATGTTTTCATAGTGACTAGAAAAAGCTCGTGATGGTGCCTGAAGAAGGTGCTACTGATATCATATACAAATGTGCTAAAACCGATCAATATGTCACTGAATAATGAAAGTCATATATATATAGTGCTTGGGCAATCAAATGAGTATGGAAACAAATATGAAAGAATTTCCTATATGAGTGACCAAACGGGTGCAGAATCTGACAAGGATCACATATATGGTCTCAAAATGTCAATCAAAGACCCACTACTGTAGAAATTCCAAAAACATGGATCCCTATGTAATACAAAAGAAGAAAAATGTGAACCCCATAACCGGAACTTTGCTAAAGGAACCATGAACATGTAATATGACTATGTAATCGTGCTCTAAAGCCCAATATATGAATATATGTAAAATCAAAACTCAAATTCGACCTCTATATGTCAAAATATAGGCCTCCCGCTCTGAAAGACAATATAAATATGCTCTATAACCTAGAAATTTTAATCAGACATATAAATAGCTCTAGTGAGGTACAAATGTGAAATATGGGACTATGACTCAGCTTTGAATACCATGTACACAAGATTTATCAATAATATCCCTATCTGGACTGGAGTCAACCTTCATCAAAATGCTCAAAATTGTAACTCTACGACCTATATACTTAGTCTATGCAAGTGAAAAGAGTAACCTCCCTCACTAATACAAGAACAAAGTAAGTGTATCCTCCCATTTGGCCATAATAAGGGTTAGACCTACTTGTGGAACTTTTTATCCTCCCAACTAAGCCTGCCATGGCCTACCAGACAAGACAACTATGGCTTCCTCTGGAATATACACTCCTAGGTTTGTAGTTATGGAAGGTTAATGGATAGGCTAATAACTCGTGGGAGGCTAATGTATCAAGTCAAGACTAAAGGATTGGGGGATGGGCCACTGAAGTTGTTGCAACTATGAATAACATGAGTCAACTCATCAAGACCAGCTGAGAGCCATAGGGGAGAGCTACGATATATAAACTGGACTAGTGATCTCTGTTATACATGGTGTCCTACCCGAATGACACTAGGATTGTCCTCAACATATGATGTAGGATGTGTAAAACATATATGTTGTGATGCTGGTACATCTGTGTCCATGCATCTATATCTCAAAATATGTGTGTGTGTGTGTGTGTGGGGCATATAATATTGTTTCTACCATTTTCATAATGTATGATGTCTTGCTAGAATAGCACTATGACTGTGAGGACTCTTTCAAGCTATGTAGTAGACTAGATCTCTAGTATACAACATGGCTCAATCCAAATCCAAAGAGTAGGTCACACCAGTGTAGTGTGATCCTACTATGGCTCACTAAAAAATAACGCATGAAATGAGTACAACTCGAAAGTGACTCTATAAGGTAATAGCTTTATCTAGAACAAGTCCCTCTCACTCAGGAATAACGAAGGGAAGTGGAGGGCTATATGTATGACTGGGTAAACATAAGGAAATGATGTATAACTAGGTAATGAACATGAATACATGCTTGTCAGTTTAGGAGAATACTAGGCCAATTCAGTAGACAAGGTCCCTAGTCATTGAAGTGCAACAGTCATCCTGTTGTCTCCAATAGTCATCCATTGTCTTCTAGGCTAACCCAATTGCTAGTCTCATATCTAGTAGCTCAGTGACATCTAACTCAATTATGTCCAATCTCAAGGATTCACCCTACATTTTTTAACTTGCTTCCTGAATCAAGACTAAAATCTAACACATACGCGTACCTACTACTACTAACAACACATACATAGACCTACGACTACTAACTGCATAACTCCTAACCACACCGTCAAGATTCAGACCATAAAACACATCTAGGCACATCATATAAACCACCATCAAACCTCTGAAAGTGTTGAATGGATGAAAATGCAATGAAAGACATCATGTACTAAATGTTAGTCAAAAGAAAATGTTGCTATGGAATATGGACTCATTTGCCTACAAAATATGTGAGAACATTTGGATCCAACTGGGACAGGGGGACTTGATACTGAGTCACACGAGAACCCCAACACCTCTGGAAGATAAATACCATAGGAATTGGTTGAAAAATGAATGCTGGAACTAAATATCTAAAACATCTGGTAGGAAGATCCATATCCAAAGCCACTCGGAGCGAAGCCAGTAGCAAAGAAAAGGTAGTGAAGGGACCCACAAAGATAAAGACAAAATCAAAAGCTAAAGTAGCGAAATATTAGGCTATTCCTTGAAGATCTAAGCTACAAACATATTTATGAAATAATGAAAGCTAAGGGGCACGCATATCCCTCATAGATGATTCAGGACCAATTGATAATTACGCAGTAGTGGATCGAAATCCATAGTCAGTTGTTGACTAAGATGACTTCATTTCCATAGTAGCAGAGCCTACACCAATAATAGTTGAAGAAGCATCCCAACTAGCATCAAAGGCGAAATTATTAGGAGAAGGTTTAGAGAAAGTGAGTTTCATATACATATTCTCTGGTAGAAAATCTCGCAATTCGAAAGCCCACAACATTCCTTAGAAAAATATTTAGTGACAGACACTTTAGCTGCATAGCCCATTGACCTCGCTATTCTTTTTTTTTTTATGTGAAGCTACCACGGGCGTTAAAACTCCCTATATATAGTTCCATGAGTGAAGTTATATGAGTTACAAAGATTCCTGTGCATACCGTGATCGAGTTTACCCGGTTAAAGGAGAAAATGTATAGGAAGCTTACCTTTTTGGCTTAGTTTCATCATCAAAAGCATAGGCAGTAGGAGGTAGGTCAAGAAAGGGTGGTAGCATATCCATAACCATAGCCATACATAGATCCAATCATTTCAATGGATGATCTTGTTGATTGAGTGAACATATAAGAAGCAAAGGTAGCACAGAGTGCATAGCCAGTAGTTGACCGAGTTTAGTCAGAAGCATCCATTGATTTAGTAGTCTACTTTTTATATTAAGAAATTAGTAATTTGTTTGTATTAATGAACAATAGTAGCAGAGTGAGGCATGGAGACATGTGCTTATCTAGTCTGACAGCAATTTCGTGATCGAGATCCACTTGATGATCCAGTCGATTAAGTTACTGCCTTATAGATTGTATACTAATTTCATTACTTATGGATAGGTTCACATTAGAGAGATTCATCAGTGTAAGAGCTACTCACTATGAGTACGAAGTCAAGCAGTGTGTAATTCAATATTTATGTAATGAGCTGGAAGTCTTGAACTAAATGTAGTATTGTCGTTACTCATGACATGTTACTTTATGGACTCTAATTAATCTTTATTTGAGGTGCATACTATCTAGAACAAGCTTTGTTCACTTGGACATGCAACTTTAAGCAGCTCAAAAAAAGTGTCATGAATTAATGTCATTTATATTTCTTCTCCTTTTAGTTGAGCCATCCTTCCCTTATCAGGTAAGCATCTTCCGGTTATATCTTCTTTACCTTTTAGAATACCATTTCCTTCTTAAGGTTCATATAGTTTCTCTTATAATTTAGGTATCCCATAGATTTCACTCCTTAAACCTTCATAAGGACGAATCCTTAGTATAGTATTATTTTGATACTCTATGAACAACATTAGTATGAGGAATAGATAGTAATATTAGAACTCCTAGACTTATACTTTACAAATTCTTATTATATTCTATATATGTATAGATAGATTAATATTATTATATTATCAACTCCTTATACTTGTCTTAGACTCAACTTTCTCTATCTTTATTATACTTTACACTGGGAAAATATAACTTGGACTCTATAACTCTATGAAGCTAGGGATGAGGTACAAACCTCCCAACTATGAACACTAAGGACTCTCTTATTCACTCATCATTACTTCATTCCAAAAACACATATCACTCTCTAATACACAATCAAGCAAATATACTATCATATCTATTAATAGATCTATTATATGCTAGTGATGAACCCACTATAGGCTTCGGATTAGCAATGTTATCATCACTACAAACATATCATTTCAGTCTATGGGAGAAGGAAAGACGTGAAGACAAAGCATTTGGGACAACGAAATACCATGCCTTAAGTAGTAATAAGGTTTCCTAAAGAATGATATTAAGGCCCCTCATGATCTGACCCATAAATATCAGTGGCATAGGGTTGCGTATCGATCAAGTCACCCAAGGTGCAAATAGACATAATATAATAATAGGCATTAGAGAAGGATAATAATTCTCATATATTTTCCTAAATGATGCGATAGAAAGCGCAATACCTAAAGAATCTTTGTAAGCCCCAAGGGAAATACCTATAAGGCTGCTAAAGTGGGGATTGACTTAAGCTCCTATATATCCACCCTTAATCCGTAAAGTACATTTCGAGTGGATGGATCACACCCATAATCAATACCCTATCTATAGATCGATGATTGGTACCTCATATGCTAAGCATTCTCCTCTATTCCTTTCTATAACTCATTCGTGGCTATCAAGACTATGGTACTTACTATGTTACATATGCCTAAAGATGATCTAACCTAACCTAAGACGTGGATAACCCTGTTAGATGAAACAATGCATCATAGTCTTCTTGAACTACAGATCACCCTTGAAAGCCTACATTCGAGTGTGCAAGCAACCCAACTCGCGAACTTGAGATTGTCATGGAAGCATCAGAAACGAACCAACCATCGAGGGAAGACATGGAGAAGATATATCGAAGAAATGAACCATCCAACAAGAGAATAAGCACCAATAGAACACATTCTTAGATGAACCCTACATATTGGATACTCTCCGTAGTCAGGGTAGATCTATAGGCTCGAACTATTTGTATATTCTATTTATACTATGGTAAAAGCCATAGGAGAGGGGAGAAGGATTTCAAGAGAAATGGCATGAGGAGCTTAGGTGGTGAAGATATTGAAAAGGAGATGGATGAGTTGAAGGAACAACTTAATGTGCTAATGTAGCTACTACAAAAGAGGGAAGAAGGCCAGTGACGGAACCTAGCAAGGAGGTTTAATTTATTTGTTAAATAAAAGGAATTTAAGAGGAAATCAACAAAATCCATAAATCTAGGGAAGCAAAGGATGAGGCCTTTGATAAATTCCTAAATGGAAGAATAAAATCTCATAGCAGTTGATCCCAAAGAAGAAATAGAAGGGAGACCACTCCTTCGAGATAAGGAAAGGATACTAGGGGAAAATATCATGGACTATGGGAGAAGTCCAAACCAAAAGGTGTTGCAAAGAGCACTAGTGGATGTTGACATGCCTAATGCTTTTAAAACTAACAAATTGTTTCCGTGTCCATGCCATAAGCATGATGAAGAAGGGAAGCCATCTGAAGTTGTCTTCGATATGGCGAATGGAGGAGAAATTATTAGACAAGAAGATGAAGAGAGATTATCGGGAAGTCTCATGGACTATATGGAAAGTCGATAATAGCATAAGGAACTACAATCTGATGATGGTTATGAGATGCTATGTAAAAGTCTCATAAGAAATCAATAGAAAAAGTTGATAAACTAATTGATGTAAAAAAGCTAGGCAAGGCTGAAAGGCATTTTCTTTTTAAGATCAATGAATTTTATACGAGTGCAAGTCTTGTCAGGGAGGAGAATGGAAAACTAGTCAAAAAGGAGAATGAGATGACAAAGTTGTTCCAATAAGGTAAAATTAATATAACAAATGGTGGACAATCCTCAAGGAAGGATGACCCAACTTCTTAGAGGCAAAAGCAAGGAGAAATAAGTTGTTCCTTAAAGACAAATAAGGAGGAATAACCTACAAGAAATTTCCAAGAGTCACCATGGTATTTAGAAATCATGGGAAAGAAGAAGGAAATAATCAATGTTATGTTAGAATGAAAGAGAAGAAGATGACCTATGCACTAAGGGAACGACTACTGATAGGAAAAGTGGTAGGGAAGCCTATTGATGACAATTAATGTGTGAATTTTTCGAGTATGTGACATGGATAGGAGGCCCAAAAGAATCAAGGAGCAGAGATGGATTAAAAATAACAAAAGAAAGAAAACATGGAAGGAGTTATGAGGCTAGCTTATAGCAACACAAATCATGAAAAAAACACTAGAAGTATGTTTCAAATATGAGTAAAAAAGAAAAGTTGGAATGTAAAGACACAAAGAAGGAAAATGGAAATTAGTTTACAACTAATACGCCTCCATGGTATGAATGAGTGTTGAAGACTTTAGAGGATTGGCTTAAATATCCCAAAATCATAGAAGAATGCACATGGAATGTATCCAAAGTATTGATGGATGTTGAAATGTTTGAGGCTACATATTTGTATGATGATGATAAGAATATTGTTGAAGTCATGGTTGTAGGAGTAAAGAAGTACAATAGATGTTGTCAAGAGAAGAAGGAGAGAAAATAATGATGAGAGTAGTGTGTCTCAAGAAAAATTGCTTCACTTTCAATCAAGGAATACAAAGCAACAAATGGAAATAGTAAGCTACCAATAGTTTGAAATACTATATTTTTTTACTGCCATGAGGATGTAGAAGAATGGAAGTCATATGATGAGCTGGATATTAAGATCCTACAAACACTGATGAGATTGACTTGTGTCAATATTTTGGACCAACAAAGAGGAAACAGCATGTACTAATAAGAAGGTAGATTGTACATGGTGGTTGAGGAAATAATGATGTTGATAAAGGAAGTATCTAGGGAATAGTATAGTGATGGGGAAATGGTAATTAGCTTTAGTGCTTGGTTGACTATGGAATATTGCAACAACATGTCAAAGGTGATATAGTTACAAAACAAAATCTGTGATTGTGGAAGGAAAGGGATCCTTGTAGGCTGAATTGTACAAGATTGTCTTAGCAAGGAAAGTGGAGCACAACAAAATGAAACTTGGGATCCTTGTATGCTGATTTTAGGACTAGATTAGCAACATGATCAAGTATACTGGAAGCTACAAAGTAAGGTTTTGGATCTAGGAGAACTGAATGCAATGTCAAGCTAGAAAGATAAACAAAGTGGGAAATTGCAGCATAAATTTTGGGAACATGGAGGGTTTCACATATTTAAGGCATTTGACTAAGAGGTCAAACTTTTTTTCATCTGTAGAGTTTGATGAGGGAGCATCAATCTCATATTTGTCTAGACTAAGAGGGGTCAAGAAATTCTCTATAGGGGAAGGAATTTTTGTCATAAGTAAACTATACAAATTAGAATTTTGTAGGATGTAAATTAGCCATGCGTCTGATTGTAATTATGCTAAAGTTTTAGGTTGTTTTAGTGACTATCCAAGTGAACATTTATCAATGTAATAAGTGCAGGGTTTGGAATCTGACACTTTTATTACTAATGAACAAATGTCCCTTTTTCACTATTTATATTGATATATTTTGAAACAAGTATTATTGTATATGTAAGTATGTGTGCAGTAGTGAAAAGTAGGTCTTCTGAAATTAGAGGTAATTTGGTGAGGAAGAATCTCCCAAGTGTATTCAAAAGTAATATTTTGGACATAAGCTCTGCAAGTTTTTGTGTGCATATCTTCATTGAATAATGAATATAGTTTCTATCTTTTGTGTATTTGTATATGATCTCTCTACATAATATTTCTATATAGATTTGAATTATTTGGGTTGGGAAATTGAATAGGTAACCCATGTAAGAGTTTCAAAGACTAGTTCGCTCTCAATAGAATTGACTATAGGCATACAAGATCCCCATAGAAAAGGTTGAACTCCATTTGAGTATTATTTATTATTTAGTGAGTCTGAATTATGAGATTCAAACATAGAGTTTAAGTCTCGTTTGAAGAGTCGTTGTGTTTGCATTGCATCGATACTATTCTACCCTATGGAAATTTTGCAAGTCCAACAATTAATGGAATCTTCAGTTTAAATATTAGCAAACCCCAACAAAGGATTGCGATTAGGAGGAGTCAAACACGATGAAAAATAATCCATGCACAATTGAATGATTACCTTTGCAAATTCACTTGTAAAAGAGTATATTGTTAACTCTATAAGGGAACAATGTCTAGGTCACAAAACTTGAAAAATGTTTTGTGTGTGTGACTGGGCTCGAGTTTGAAGTGTAAGGAGGCCATGTGATTCTCAAAAGGGAGGATGGTGACCAAAGAAGAATAATCCAAGGAGGAGTAGACTAAAAGAGATTGAACACTCTAACTCTATCATTAAGTCATAAATTATTTTCCCATTTAAAAATGAGGGGCATAGCAAAGGTATAAATCCTCATCGGTTTAGAAAACCGTACAAGTCCATGGATCTAAATTCCTCAATCCAAAGTCTACAGAGGTGCATATCCTTGCAGAAACAAAGAAGTAGAGAGCCTAGGCAATGGTTCATTCGACACCCAAAGTGCCCATTGGTTGGTTTTTTCGTGGTCAGGAAGGTAGGCCCAAAGTCCTTGTGAAAACAATGTAATGGTATTGACCCCTGACCAGTTGAATAGTCAGAAGTTAGGCCATGGCACATAGGTGATCAGTGTGCATTAGAGGAGGAAATACCAAATCCATTCTGACCTCCTGACCTATCCTATTAGGACCCGCAGGGTTAAAGAGCGCACAAAGAGCTATACATATATATATGATTGGACATCGTGTTATATAAAGATGTTTTGAAAGTGCAGGGTCCATGAGGGATCATATATACATATATAAGATGAGGTTGGATTTTATAAAGAAACACAAAAAGGAAAGTAGATGAAAAAGTTGGAGTTAAGAGGAAACCACACTAATAGCTTAAAGGAGATTTCGATTTCATAAATGAAGAGGTGTTTTTTCCACCTAGTAGATAGGAAGAAATAGAAGATGACACATGGAGCATTGAGGAGGACCGGACAAGATTTTTTTTCTTTTGGTTGGTGAAGTTAAAGAAGGATGTTATTGGGTAGATTCAACAAGCCACTTAAGGGGCCTATTATCTTCATGAGTATGATAAAATATAGACTAAAAGTATATGTATGTGAATCATTTTTTGTGCTAATATTTAGAAAAGAATGTTATAGTAACAAACATATCATGAATTTGAAAAAATAAAGTAAATATGTAGGTAATATTGTTACGCGATCTAACCGATCTTTCACTGATAACAAACACATTGATAAATAAATATATCATCGCTCTGACATAGAAATTAGAGTATCGTTGATCAGACATGAGAGTATCAAAGATAGGGTCTTCCTTCTTCAAGTCGAACACTTAATTGGATTATGATATCTTTAATATATTATTTTCTTCCTCCTCAATGTTTGATTTGATCTATTCCATTTCCTTGATTCCATGCACCCTTTTAGCTTGTATGATCGATCTCTTTTCTGATATTATGGACAAAGTAACAAAGACACAAATTATGATATAAAATAAACTCATGCAAAATGTTTCCATTACAGAGCAATATAAACTTGTATCTTATTTTTATAACCCCACAAATGAACTAACCATCATAAGTAACTCAATAGAAACTAACTATGAAACTAATTACTTATGTAAAACTAATTATCTGCGTAACTCAAGATTATTTCTAACAATCCACCTTAACCTTGAGGGTTACATTATTTTAATTCCTAAATTTTGACATTGAAATTCAAAATTGACTCGAAATTTTCTCTGGAATCACAAAATTTGAGCGTTACATCACCATTCTTGACAAGTTCACAAATGAAGTGGAATCGAGTATCAATATGCTTGCTTTTTTTTATGAAATAAATTATTATTTAACAAGGAAATAATGAGAGTATTATCACAAAAGGTTGAAGTAGGCTCCTTTTATGTATATCAAAAGTCTAACATAATTCTTTTCAACCATACTTATTTGCATGTTGTTGTATTTTTTTCTATGTATTCTACTTCTACTGAAGATAAGGAAACTGTGATCTTAGTTTTGGATGTCCAGGTAATCAAATTCTTGCCAAATAGACAACAATATCCAGAAGTGCTCTTCATGTCATCAATACAACATGCAAAATCATTGTCTCTATAACCTATGAGCTTACTATGTGCTGAAATTTTTTACCGCAAATCATAAGTGGTTGTGGCTGCAATATACCTTAAAATTACTTTTCCAACTTTCCAATGACAATCCTTAGGAGATTCCATATACCCGGAAATATAAATTGTTGCATATGCTATATCAAGTCTAGCATTAATAAGATATATAAGACTACTAACAAGTTTCTTATAAAAAGTGGAATTAACAACAATACCCACATCATCTTTGCTTACTTTTTACAAAGCTCAATAGGAATATTACTAGTTCACACTTGTTAATCTTAAACTTTTTTAAAAAAATAGTAGAATACTTTTGTTGACTAATAAAGATACCATTATCTGATTTTTCCACTTGAATTCCTAAGAAATTTTCATTAATCCAAGATCTATAATTTCAAACTCATCTTCATTGTTGCTTTAAATTCATCTAAGTGAATATTCCCTATATAGTTCATGTCATTCAACAAGAAATGATAAATTCTATTGTACCAAGCTCTTGGAGCTTGCTTCAAGACATAGAATGCATTTAACAAGTTGTATATTTTATGTTCTTGTCCTTTGATTTAGAATCTAGATGCCTGATCCACATACACTTCTTCATTCAATACGTCATTCAATAATACAAAATTTACAACGATTTGGTAAATAGGCCACTTGTTTTGTGTTGCTACAACAAATACAAATTGAACAATGTCTATTCTCTCTAAAGGTACAGAAGTTTCACCCTAATATAAACCAAGTTGTTGTGAAAAACCTTTGGCAACTAACATTGATTTGTGTTTATCAATCTCAGCTTCCTCATTCAAATTTGTTTTATAAACCCATTTAACACATATAGAGTTTTTATTTGCAAGTAAATCAACCAAATCCTCAGCTTGATTTCTTTCAATATCATCAATTTCATTATTCATTACATCTACCCATTCTTTTTTCTTTATGTCTTCTTAAAAAAAAGTAGGTTTAAATGAGAGAAATACAAAATGTGTTACATTATCATCATCATCTTGTGGATAAATGTCACTCAAACTTCTCATTATTTGAATTTCATTAGAATCGGAATCGTTGATGATGAACTACTTTCGCCTTCAAGATACATTCTTGGAATACTTGTTTTAGACGCATGATGATCATTTAGCACACCAAAAGGATTGTGAAAAGTACCATTTTCCATTCCATTCAATGATTTATCTTCCATAAACTTAACACGAAAAACTTCTTAATAATAGGATTATACAATTTATATGCTTTAGATTGTTCACAATATCTTATAAAAATGTACTTCTCACTCTTATCATCAAGCTTCATTCTTATTTTTTTCTGAAACGTGAGCAAAAACAATACAACCAAAAACTCCAAAATGTGAAACAGTTACCTTTCCTCCACTCCATGCTTCTTTAGGTACCTTACCTTGAACAGTAGAAGTTGTTGATCTATTTAGTATGTATATAAAGCTTCCAACAAATTCAGCCCAAAAATATTTATACAAATTTCTTGCTATAAGAAAATTCTTGGCCATGTTCATGATAATCCAATTTTTCCTTTCTACCACTCCATTTTTCTGTGGAGTGTATCTAGTTGTTGTCTATTTCTTAATGCCATGTCATTTACAAAAATCAACAAATTCTTTAGATTCATACTCACCTCCTCCACTGGATCTTAAAACTTTGACAAATTTCCACTCTCTTTCTTAGCTTCAGCCTTGAACTCCTTAAACATGACAAAAGTCTCATATTTGTAATTGATAAAATAAACCCAAACTTTCTTGCTCAAGCCATCAATAAATGTGAGAATATAGAAACTTTCACCAACTAATTGTGTTTGCATAGGACTACACAAATGTGTATGTACTAACTCTAGTTGTTCTTTGGCTCGATAAGGAGATGATAAAAAACTATATCACTTATGTTTTTCCACTGCACAACCTATACAGTGAAAGATTTGTTCAAACAATGTAGGAAAACCTTCAACCATAAATTGTCTTTGCAACAAACTCATACTTTTAATAGGTAAATGACCATATCAAAAATTCCACAATTCAGTTTCTAATTGATACAACCCATTCTTTGTCATAGGAATCTTTGCAACTAGAGTTTTATTTTGATAAAAAATTGTGCAAGTAGTGCAATGAAACTTAACATCATAACTGTGTGCAGCTAACTCACCAACACTCAACAATTTATGATTGAAATTGGGTACATAGTAAACATCATTAATATTCTTCACCACTTTTTTCTTGGTTAATATTGGCACAACACCTTTTCATGAACCTTTCACTTGATGATTATCACCCAAACCAATAATAGAAGTGAAAGATGTATGAAGATAATAAAACAAATTACTGTGACTAGTCATATGATTACTACAGTCGCTATCAACCAACTAGATATTCTTGTTAGGTACTTTCTCAATGACTTGGCATAGGAAAAACAAAGCATCAAATGTTTCACATTCAGAGTTAGAGATATTAGCTTTATTTCTACTTAAAACATACTTCAACTTTTGACATTTAGATTTATAATGGGCATACCTTTTACAATGTTGACATCAAATTAATCTTGACTTATCTATCCACTTACGACCACTTTCAATTTGATGCTACTCTGAATATGTTACTTGTGGTTTATCCTCCGTTAGAGATTCCCCTCTACCTCTTCCTTTTTTCCCATGAAAACCTTTTCCTTTTCCTCCATACATGGAAACTTTTGACTTGAAAGCATGTTCTAAAGTAACAAAATCCAAATTAGTTATTGCATCATGAGATAATAAGGAATAGGTTAATTCTTCCAAGGAAAATTTTGTTAATGGAAAACTTCTAAGAACTTTTTTAATGACTCTTTGATCTTCTAACTTCTCACCATCAATTTGAATTAGATCAACACCCATAACTCTACTCATAAACTGATCAATAATTTCCAATTCATTCATCTTGAGGGTTTCAAACTAAGTTTTAAGGCTTTTTAATTTCACAATTTTCACCTATTCATTAACTTAGTAAGTCCTTTTAAGAATATCCTAAATTTCCTTAATAGTCTTTGCACTAGTTACTTAGGAAAAATAAAGTCATCTAAAAAAATCAAAATGAAAGATTTAGCTTTCCCTTCTTTTTGTTTGCATTCTTCTAAATATTTTCTTTGAGCAACATTCATAGTAGTAACATTTGCATAATGTTGCGCGAACCTTATTCAATGTGATCCCAACAACCTAAACCTTGCAGTTTACATTCTTCAAATCACTAAAAGAAGAAAATTGTCAAATAACCCAACCATAGATCCAATTCGTCTATTTGAAAACACTTAATCCTCACCTGAAACCTTTTGTGATGGACAAACAAAAAAACAATTAAATCGTGATCTCTTAGGACACGACTCGAATCCGGTACCAAAGCAGAATTAAATTTATTCACGGCCAGAAAAGTGTACTCAAAATTTTTGAATAGAGAACAGCTTGTGACACCTCACTATTTATTTCATAAAAAATATTCAATATGGGAATTGAAATTGGTCAAAATATTAGAGTTAATCCCTCTTGCCAACATCCCGCAAGGAGGAAAAACGACGGATCGTGGAAGAACTATTTACGACCAAACCGTAAATGAATAGATTAAAATATTTTCCTCAAGATTTATGTAAAAACCCTAGAAAACTTTGATTTTGATCGAAGGCCCTAACTGCGTCACCGAACCTTCTGCGTCAAAGCAGTAGCGGACCTCTAACCTTCAGCGAACCTCTCTGCAACTTTTTCGTATAATGTCATGATCTCTCTAATTTACGGGTCAGGTCTTAAAATATGACTTTTCAATCCCTTCATGCAACTTTGACTAGTAGCCAACGTGCAATAGCGAACAAGTATGGTGCCACAAACACAACATCCAAGGTGCGAGTTCAACCATCTATGGTTGTGACAAAGGACAGGTCAGCTCTCCACTGCGGCACTAACACGGAGTCAAGCTTGGTAGGATGATTTCAAAGGATGGCACTCAAAATGGCAGCCCAGCACTCAGCAAACAGTGGCCGTGTATCCTCTCGACTTCCTCAAGGCTGTCCAGAAACGCTTAGACTTTAACACAAAGGAACCCAAGCAAAATGGAGCAAGCAGATGCCATGCGGCTTTGATACCATGATAATATGGATAGAGAAACAAAGGCACAAATTATGATATCATCTCACCCAAAAAAAACTCATTGGAGACCAATATATACTTGTGTTTAATAATTACAGCTCCACAAACGGACTAACCCTCATAACTGACTCAACAGCGACTAATTACCTCCTTTAACTCAAGATTATTTCGAACATTTTTTGGACTACAAAAGCAATATAAAACCCCGGTGCCACTCAAAATATGAAGAACGTGAAGATAAAGCGTTTTATACGTCTTGAGCTTTTAACTGTGTTTATCGATAGCTATGGGTGTAATCTTGACACTGTAATTCTTGCAAGAAGCTATAAGAGCCATTTATTATTACAATTATATTACCATGACGGCAATATCTCTGCTGATAGCGCCATACACCATCCACAGCACACCTGAGATGAAAGTGAACAACGAGAAATAGAAGCTGGGCATGAATTCCATGCTCCTGGTCTAAATTACCCGTCCCTGAATCAAACAGTGTATGTAAATATTAACGATAAACATCATCAACTTAAATATTATTAATTGATGAACATCACAAACAGCAATATTATTAATCTAAGATCTGCTTTGAATTTAATCCGATTCCAAATTTCAAGAATATGATCAAAGTGAAATTAACCATTTAACCTGGAAATTTTTTAATTCAAAAAACTAATACAATAAAGCAACTTACAATTACAGATAGAGGAGAAATGTCAAGAAGAACAGTGTCCAACATTCCTGAAATTCCTACAAGGACCTTCTTGTTCTTGTGATCATGTACAACGCACAAAGAAGATATGGCAATAGTGCCAGACAGCAGCAATAAACCAACAACCACCATCCCCATATTTCTCTGCAAACAGAATATATATATACATATAGTTTCCACTGCCGAATGCCTAAAATCATATTTTATTGAAAACAAGACATTAATTCAAAGTAGAGAACTTCAAAAATAATACTATCCAAAGACGAAATATGATGACATAATACTTTGATTTTTGGTGTAGCGAAAGTGAGAAAGATGCAAACGAGGCAGAGCTCTAGCAGAACACCGATGGCCTTGACAACCATGACAACCACATTATGCCATCCATTGCTGATTAGCGGTGATGCATACCATGTGTACACAAGACAGTAGAAGAGGGCTGCTGCATAAGGGAAGCCTGACAAACTCTCTGTGCTCCTGTTTTCCATAACCCTCTTGAACGTAGTACTGTTGCCGAACATTACAAAACAAAACTTTTACATTATGCGCTATATTTAACAGCGAAATCTTCCTTAGCATTTGGTTTCTTGATCCACTCAGTGTTTTTATGTTATAAATTATATTCATGCTGAATTTTTCCTTAAACTTAGCATTGGGTTTCTTGATCCACTCAATGTTTTTCTGTTATAAATTATATTCATGCTGAATATTTCCTTAAATTTGAGTTTCTTGATATATGAGGTGGAAACATCTTATACTTACATTGATCCACCATACATGAGCAAATCAAAGGAACTTCCTGTAACGTCATATGCCAGATAAATCAGTTGACAGCCCAATGAGACCGACTAAGATGCTAAAATTAAGTCATATATTCCTCCTATATCTATTTATAATAGACTGACACAAAGCTTATACTCAAGAAAATGGTAGTTTTCACAGACCTAAAATGCCAACGCCCAAACGTACAGTGTAGTTCATCATTTCTTTGTTAAGGAAATATGAAATTGATTTCCCAACAAGGACGCGAAAAGGAAGGAAATTTCTCTAAGCGAGAAGGTGACATTCATTTGCCATACTTATACCCTACCCCTCACCTACCTTCAGAATTTTGACCCGACCTACCTTCAAAATTTTGACCTAGATATGGAATCAATTATAAAGCTGTTGGTTGGCTCTCATAGTACAAACCCATTTCATCCCTACCCTTGAAAGTGCGTTCCATTTGTTTCAATCTTCACCGGCTTTCCTCTAAGTGAAAAAAAAATGATTTAATATGGTCTCCTACTCCCACTCGGCCAGAATAGAATATGCAATTGTTATTCCTGTATACCCCATATATGTCGATGATTATCCATTGTTTGTCTGTCACTTTCATTTCATCTTTCCTCCATTTTTGCTCACGGTCTTGTAAGTCATTTCATGTCCATTTGCTTTTTATTTTGCTATTATTATCCGTTACGTGTATTGCTCTGGTTTTGCCATTTATTTTATAATATGAACACCTGTATCATCAGCGGTCATGATAGATTCAGTTTGATTTTTTAATTAACACTCTGAATGTCAGTGAGAATTCACACTTTGAGTCTTTTTTCCACATTAACAAAAATAGAATCATGAGATATTTTGTTTCTTTCTATATGCGGATTGATTTTTCTTGCACTTTAATTAACATAGCGTATCTCGGGGAGAATTATCTGGAGAACGATCATGTAACATAGTGTATCTCAGGGAGAATTAACTGGAGAACGATCATGTAGGATTCTACTATGGAAAAGACGTACAAAATAATTGAAGAACTCATGGTGTATGTAAGATAGGAATTATCTGGAGAACGATCATGTAAGAATTTTCAATGGAAAAGACAAAAAAAATGACTTAAAAACTCATAGTGTATGTTAGGGTGAATTATCTGGAGAACGATCATGTGGGAATTTTCAATGGGAAAGACATACAAATTATCGAAGAACTCATGGTGTATCTCAGGGAGAATTATCTGGAGAACGATCATGTCTGGAGAACGATCATGTAAGAATTTTCAATGGAAAAGACAAAAAAAATGACTTAAAAACTCATAGTGTATGTTAGGGTGAATTATCTGGAGAACGATCATGTGGGAATTTTCAATGGGAAAGACATACAAATTATTGAAGAACTCATGGTGTATCTCAGGGAGAATTATCTGGAGAACGATCATGTGGGATTTTCCAATTGGAAAAAACATACAAAATGACTAAATAACTCATGGGAAGAGAGTTTTCTTTTTTACATTAACAATAATGAAATCATAAGATTATTCTGTTTCATTTTATATAGTCACTTTATTTCTTCCATTTGGTGTTGGCTCTTTTTTAAATTATCACGTTTAAAATAATCACTTACGTTGTCTTAATGTAGTCAAGAGCCAATAGTAACTATATGCAGAAAATGCCATTGTATTAGAAGCTCGATTTTTCAATCTACATTTTCAATTGATTTTCAATTGCAAATGTCGAATTGCATTTGTTGCCGGTTACAGTTGGAAATAATTAATTCCTACTTGTCTCTGGTTGTAATTTCCTAAGTGAGGAGTTTGTTCCTACATTATAGGGATTTAGTTTATCCTAGATTAGTGTGTGGTTGAGAGAATCTCTCAACCACACTAGTGTACGTCCAAGATAAAATTCCTATCTTGAGACCATTGATTGTATAAATATGTGTGTAATTCATTCATTTATTAATTAATAGAGAATATATTTGATTGAGCCACTTTTATCTTGGTATCAGAGCCTCTCTGAGGGCCTGGCCCCTCCTAGGCTTGGCCCTCCTGGGCTGAGGGAAAATAAAGAGTTTCTGTGATTGTTTTATTTTTTTTCCTTTGCTTGTTTTCCATCCTTTGTTATTTGCTGGGAGATCTGAGCGCTACGCCCTGCCACTGGTTTTGTGGAGCGGTTGTCATGCTGTGCGGAAGGATACAAGAATATCGTATTGGTGTCTTTCTGTTCTTCCGCCTCCTCTCTGTGTGAAGGTTTTCGAAGTTCGTGACCTCGCTTAGGATCTGCAGCAGCGCATCGCCTTTTGAGGTTAATCTTGGAGTAAGGAAGAAAAGTGAAGACAAATTTGTCCATCCTCTTGTGCTTTCTATCAACCAAGGTTCATGTCAGATCTAGACGTTCAGATTCCCGGTGCCTACTATCCTTTTGCTGATGCAAATGCTGAAGATTCAGGTGCCGGATCTAAAGAATATGTGCATGTGCGCATACAACAGCGCAACGGTAGAAAGAGTCTGACAACTGTGCAGCTGTGAAGAAGATGGGTGTTGTTGGTCTCTTTACTCGTGGTCTTCCTTTGCATATTGTTATGATTGGAACACTTACTGGAGCTATTTGTGTGATCGTTGCTTATGTGGAGCCGACTGGATCTCTGGACTACTAATGGTGATCGTGGTGCCTTTGCTTGGGATGCTAAGTCGTGGTGAACCCGCTTGCATTAATTTGAATTTTATTCTTTTAATGTCTTGGAATCATGGATAATATTATTGAGCCTTATTGAGCCTAGCTAACTCAATGTAGGTAAAGTTGTTTTGTTAGAATTCATGACTCTAACAAATGACAGGGTAAGCATGGAGTTCCAAGAAGTTATTTGAACAGATAAGGATGCCCACAATATAGAAGAAGCAGAGGTGATGAAGCAGCAACAATGTTGATGGTGGACAACAAAGTAGATTTTTTTTTAGTGTGGTTTGTGGGATAGACTCCCTAACATATTATTGTAATAGTCATTGTATGTACTAGAAACTTCAAATGTTGAAATGTAAGCCTTGCTAAAGCATTTGAAAGTTCGTGGTGATCTCAAAACCACTTTGTAATGGTTTGTGGTCAGCCTGAAACCATCTATAGAGCCTTAGTGGCTACAGGAGTTGCCCGATGGTGGCAAAACGAGATCCTTGATCGCTCGGTGGTAGCAGATCGGATCTGCCCGATGGTGGCAAAGTGAGATCCTTGATCGCTCGGTGGTAGCAGATCGGATCTGCCCGGTGGTGGTGAAGTGAGATCCTTGATCGCTCTGTGGTAGCAGATCGGATCTGCCCGGTGGTGGCGAAGTGAGATCCTTGATCGCTCGGTGGTAGCAGATCGGATCTGCCCGATGGTGGCGAGTGTACACAGGAGCTTTGTGCTCGTAGGAGCAGGTGGACTGCAGTAACACCTGGCTCGGACTCAAATGATTTTCTCTGAGTAGAAGGGGATTGGCGTTTTTCGCGCTGACAGCAGCACCAGGATGGCCAACTGGCGCGTCTGTTAGGCCATTAATCGCGCCAATGGCGCGGGTTTATCATTCAGGATCGCGCCAATTCACCTTCAAGTGGATCTGCAGGAAAGGCAGATCAGATCAATTTAGCTGTATTGGAAACGCCAAATTTGTAGATTGTGGATCTGTCCGAGGGCAGCAGATTGTGTTTTTTGGAGGTTTTGTACATGCAATTCCACTGATGGTGGTGGATTTGACTATCATGACAAGTAGTCATTAAGGGGGGGAGTTGGAAATAATTAATTCCTACTTGTCTCTGGTTGTAATTTCCTAAGTGAGGAGTTTGTGCCTACATTATAGGGATTTAGTTTATCCTAGATTAGTGTGTGGTTGAGAGAATCTCTCAACCACACTAGTGTACGTCCAAGATAGAATTCCTATCTTGAGACCATTGATTGTATAAATATGTGTGTAATTCATTCATTTATTAATTAATAGAGAATATATTTGATTGAGCTACTTTTATCTGTTACGTACAATGCTCTGGTTTTGCCTCATATTTTGTAATATGAGCACTAGTATCATCAAGCGGTCATGATAGATTAGGTTTGATTTTTTAATTAAGACTCTGAATGTCAGAAATAATTCACACTTTGAGTTTTGTTTTTCAAAGTAATAACTGAAGAAATACTCGTCGTGTATGTCATGGAGAAATATCTGCAAAACGTTCATGTAAATGACTAAAGATTCATGGTGTATGTCTTGAGAACGAACATGTAGGATTTTCCAACGGAAAAGATATAAAATGATTGAAGAAGTCATGGTGTATCTCAGCTAGAATTATCTGGGAATGCTCATATAGGATTTTCCTATTGAAAAGACATCGGAAATGACTGAAGAATCATGGTGTTTGTCGGAGAGAAGTCATATAGAATTTACAACGAAAAAGATATACAAAATGATTGAAAAACTCATGGGGTATGTCAGGGAGATTTATCTCGAGAACGATTATGTAGGGTTTTCCAATGACAAAGACATACAAAATTACTTAAGAACTCCTGGCAACAGAGTTTTGTTTTTCACATTAACAATAATGAAATTATAAGATATTTTGTTTCATTTTATATACAGTCAATGCATTTCTTTCATTTGGTGTTGGCACTCTTTTAAATGATCACGTTTGAAATTATCACTTTTCAGGGTTAAGGGTGTATAAATGTAGAGCCAATAGTAATTATATGGAGAAAATTTCATTTCATTATATATGTGTGCATAGCAAGCTGACTGGTACAATGTAAAAGTATATATTTATACCCAATTACATATTAAATATTGATTTTATATATATATAGATGTATATTACATTATTTTAAATTTATTTCATATGTTAATAAAAATATTATTGTTAGTTTTCAGTCTTAATCTACTTCATGGGAAACTAAATCTATTGACCATTGATAAAAGTTTAGATAATATAAAATAATAACAATTAAGAGTGAGAAGCTTCTACATAATGTAAAAAAATAATTGCCAAATGGTGAGGCATGGCATGAAGAGCCAGATGAAGTAACTAGGCTTGGGTCATGAGCACTTATTCTAACTGGTATAGGGAGTTTTAGTTTACATTGTAGAGAGATTTTAAGGTCAGCAACTTGAACATCTAATCTAACAACAAAGAACCATTGCTAACAATGCACTCACTTGATTTCATTCAAAGAGGATATTATATCATTGCAATCCTCGTGTTTCTCCTTTAGAAACCTGCTCAAGAGTCTCTTCATCTAGTGATGAAGGGTAATGGAGTTTAGGTATTGGCTCCATCTTCCCTTACTGTGTCCAAGGTCTAGAACCTAATTTTCTACATCAACTTGAACTTCTGAAGCATAATACATTTGTTGGTCACTAGCAGTCAATGCTTCAAACTAGCAGATTTCCTCTTGAATTTGAAGAGGAGTATTGGAGTAGAAAATTGTTGTGGCATCTTAGGCTTGGGCTTGGGCATGTTGATTTCCATAAGGACAATGCCCCACACCATCTGCTATAGTGCATTTGTTGTCAAAGCATACCTCCTTGGAAAAACAATGGACAAGATAGAGTTCTCACCCACAGTACGCAAAAACCATTGGGATTGGAAAACAAGAGACCAAATAGAAGAAAAGCCCAGAAACTCTAGAATGTCACATGGGTTTGTGGCAACTACCAAAAATAAAATATTGATAAGGGAGATAAGATAAAATGATCATGACAAGGTCCAAAAACCACTGGGGATCAAAAACATTCAATCCACAACTCAACTGCATTGAACTTGGAACATTGCAGGTTAACTTTCACCAAATAAACTCATAACCAAAGAAGCAATGAACAAAACCAAAAGAGTTGGAAGTACAAATAATTATCAATTCTCGATTGACCTTCCACACCAAATCTTGTGTAGTTGTGACAATTAGTAGTCTGTTTTCACCTCTCGCTCCTATACTGATAATATCCTTTGTTGTCATCAGTGCCCCAAGAGTTGCATCCACTAATTATCTTTTCCTTTCCCCCTTGTAATTATACAGTGACTAACGTGTGGGCCGAAGAGCCTTAATCCTAAAATCAAAGTCACTAGAAAAACCATTTCATTTCAATCCATGTCCTTAGAAAATTTTTATCACTCAAGTGAGAGGGTAACCCACAAAACATGCCATAACCCTTTTTTTCTCTTCAAAATGCTCCCAGAGGAATTATCCCACCTATGATAGAGGTGAGGTCTAGGAACAATAGATAATCTAGAGACAAGGTCTCTCATCCCAAATAAATTAAATAGATTTTTGTTTTTCATAAGGATGAAGGGAGCTAAATTTTTTGGTCATGTGTGTTGCATTGAATAGGGTGGTCATGCCACTCAACCCACCCTCCCCCTTTAAATACGATGGAAGGTGGGGGTGGTCAGTGCCCCGCCCCCCGGCCTCCTCTAATGTCTTGACTTCCAACACCCCATTCGGGGATATTTTATCTACATCTAAGATGATTTGGAGTTGTTCCTTCTAGGGGGGACCATTCCTTGTCATACCATGCCACTTCTAACTCGATGTTTTGATCCTAGCATCTGAAATTAGCCAAGAAGTTAGGCACTTTGTTTCTAGTTGAATGAGAGTGTGAGACAATGGCATACGGGATGGATTGATGCATATTTTGACTATCATAGGTAATGTATTCTATTTTCCAACTCTTGGATAATTTCTCTATAGGGGTCCCATTGATTACTTTCTTGGCAGTTGAGCTAACCAGTTAGGAATCTCCATCAATATATAATTTGAAGTCCCTTCATTGATCACTAGACCTAGACCTCTCTCCAAAGTGAGAAACTCCACCACATTATTACTTGTAATTCCATACTTTCTAGTTTACAACACTAGGGTTGGACCTTCTCAATCATGGAAAATTATTTTATATAATGCATGTCTAGGATTTCCTTTGGAGGCACCTGTTGTCGCTACTATGACACCCTCCAAAATTTTGGCCTACATCCAAATTTCAGAGCCTACTCTAACTTTTCAAGTTTTCATTTCTAGTGGTAAGGATCATCCGATGTGAATGCTCTAAGTTTTCTAGTCCCTTTCGAAAGAAAACGTAATTGTCTTCTTGTGGCATGTGAAATTTCGTGCATTTCAAAAGAAACGTTATGGTCTATTTCAAGAGGAAACTTTGGTATGAATGGGCCTTATATATCATATAGACATGTACATGACTCACTCCCAAATTTTTATGCATAGTGATACTAGTGTCCTCACTGTTGTCGCAAAGTGTATCCTAAGTGTCACACTTGGAGGAAAGTGTTGTTCTACTGTCGCATTAAGGGTTTCATGTTGTTTTTGAATGCTAAGTGTTTTATGTTATATCGTCGAGGGTTTTAATTGTGTGATCATGTTCAAGTCAGACCTTGGTTTCATCTTTTCCTTGTTGATCCCACACTTAGTCAAATTCCATAAAGTTTCATACTCGACCAACCTGAGCTCACTCTTCATTCCTTAACTACACATTACATAGTGGAAATCCTGAAGCATGCGCCCTTACTTTCTAGAACTATGCAATGCACAATTCCTACCTCTAAGTATTGCACATTTCATAATCCTAGTGTTTAATCCTGGCCTCTTGACCTTAGAACTGCACAATTATGTGTCCCTGTCAGTCTCCTTCTGTGAGTTTTACAATCCTAATTTATATTCTACCTCCTTGGCTCCTTGAAATATGCAACTATGTAATCCAATATCTCGCTCTGCCCTAAATTTCATATTTTGCAGACACAATGAGCAAGCCTGCCTCACTATGACCCTCAACTATGTAGTTTTCTTGCCCATGACTTGAATGTTGCACATTTCACAGTCACAAGCCTAAAAAACTCACTCTTGGCACTTGGATCTATGCACTACGCTATCCTTGAGCCTTCTTCCTAGTACAATACCCCGTTCTAGTTCAATCAATTATTTTCATGAAGTATGTTAGACTATGAGTTTTTGCGGGGCTGTTTTCTTATCGTGAGTGATTTCTAGTTGTAGGTACTACATCTTCACATGACATGGTGATGAATGAGGAGGAGGAGAAGGACACTATGCTAGAAGACACTTGGGGAGCTATGAAGACATGATGATCATTAAACAAAAAAGAAGAAGGGACACTAGATTGCAGCAGAACCTAGAAGATTAAGATAATAAAAGACTCGATAATTTCAAGCCTATTGAATGATAAAGAGAAACATCATGCAACATATTTCAATAAGACACAAACATAGCAATAAGAGAATAACGGCTTGATATTTTCCACATCATCAACAAGTCAATGTCATTAGTGTCAATTCATGTCTTGTCAAAGTGTCACTTCAAGGAGTCATATGAGTCTTTATGTGCCACATAATATGTGGATTTAATTAGGTAATTTTCAATAATATGAGAAATTTAAAGTAAGGTGGATGTCCAAGGGTCACCTATAGAATGTGAAAAGTCATGTAAAAGTCAAAGGGTGATATGCAACTTCAAGAGTCATGATGGGAGTTATATGAGTCATAGGGAAGGTGAAGGGTCACCACATTTGTTATATATACACCCTCATAACTCAAGAAATGGGGTTTTCACCTTGGCTTCTCCAAACAGGCATTAGAGAGGAATATAGTTCTTTTAGAGAGAAGGTGGTAACTCTAATGCTCCACTATTAGAGCTAGTGGTGTTCATCGTACCGATGTATATTGGAACTTTCGCCTAATACATGAAGCTCATTGAGCCACCACAATTTCATGCATATTTCATAAATGTTGTAAAAATACTCTTTGAATGTTTTGAATATATGATTTTTTCACTTGTACTAAAGAAATTGAACTATTTTGGTGGCTTTGGTGCTTATCTTATTGGATGTATGTTGTACTGCTTTAATGATCATTACTTCTATGTGAAATAATTTTCTAGTTGATTAACGATTCTTTCACATATATGCTTGTGTGCCTTTATTATATTAGTACGATTACTCTTTTCTTAAAGGCTCACTTTCGTTTCCATCCAATGAAAGAACCTTGACACATTCTACAACTGCATATTCCATAAGGCATACTCACATGTTCATTCAGAGTTGAACGTACATTACTCTCTTGTGCTAACCATTGTAGCTAAGACAAATCTCTATGAAATATGGAAATCGGGCCTTACTACCAGAAGGAATCCTACATCGAATGGTGCAAAGTCTAATTGGGACTTCATGTCGGGGAGACCCCATTGCATGTTGGTAGGTTCCAACACCATCAACATTCTCACACTAGGAGTGAAACCATCTTTTTATGGTTGATAGCTCACCACATCTTAATAAGAAAAAATTTGTGTAAGGCAATAATGTTCCCATTTCCACTCCAACTCATACTCTTGAGAAAGAGGAAACTTCTCATCCTACCCCAAAAGAAGCTTTCAAAGTTACTTATGATCAACTCTAGACAATTTGACCTATTACTTTTCATTTTGCGAGAGCTATTGGTTTACTCCCTATTGTTGCCATTCTACCTCATAAAATTGTAAGGAAAGAAAAAATTCCCAATAAAAAATAGCATACCACTCTAAGAAACCAAAAACGAACAAAAGTCTCACCGACTTGTAATACCTGGAGGACAAGGAGTGGACCTCTCCTTCAATTGTACCAACCTTGTACCACAACCAACCTTTCCACATAATTGTTTATTTAAATTTGAAAACCCAACTAGTAACATACGTTCCCTCTACAATGATGACCTGCAACAAATTTCAACCAGAGATAACACCTATAACAAATGGCACACCTCCTAATTATTCAACCGCATCTAGAATTTTAACGCCATCAAGGTTGATGCGTAGTAGTTTTATGGCATGGCATTCTAAACCAATATATCACTTTCATAAATTTGAAATGTAACCTCCATGTTAGATAATATAATAGGTCATATACACATTAACTTTCACATGATTCACATGCCATTTTAGTTCTCTACCCAATTCATTCTAAGCTTATATAATGCCCATAAATTTGGAATGCAATGTCCTAACCTCATATATGTTTGCACCCTTCCAAATGATATAATTTCCCTAGTTCATATTTCATATAAATTTCTTCACTGTTATTTTTGGAGACTTTGAGACACTATAATGTGGTATCTTATCATAACATTTTATACCTTAACTTCTAAATAATATAAACATATTATATAGATAACTAACCGATGCATGTTATTTTAAGATATATTTACAAACAACTAACTGTAAACTTTCAACATTTATATATATAGTTATATATATATATTATATATATATATTATAAGATAGTTGGATTTTAAATACTACAATTGTTTTAGCTAATATTTTATATTTCTCTTTCATCATTGGTCCCTCACCTCAACTAGTGCCATGTCTTGAGAGTGAATAGATCTATAGGCTTATACTTAAGATTGAATCTTAAGAGTCGTGGGAATAGGAAGAGTGCTACCATCTCTAATAATAGTCATAAGAGCCTCTACTAAGATCTTTTGGTGAATGCCCATACTTGCATCTAACTTAGTAAGCTCCTTCTTGAAGACAAAATCCATAACTTTATCCTCCTCTTCATACTTCTTAGCTACTTGGCCCTCATCCTTACCCTCACCCCATAGAGCTTACTACTATACTAGTATACTATGAACACCTACTCTCTTACTAGCTACTACATGTTGGTTGGTAGTGACCTTCCTAATCCTGGTAAGTTACACCTCATCCTAGTAATTAATCACATATACGTAAAACCTATCCACCCTCTCCCTTAGTCACGCCAAATGTGACTCTACCCATAGCTAATATTGGACATACCAAGTAGCCATAGAGGAAATTCTAATATGATATCTAGGAGTAGAGAGTGTGGAAGGCCTAACACTCTACTATAATGGAAATTTAGCTATAGGTGTAGTATTTTATTTACGTAATATCTACCATAGATAGTATGGATAACTCAAGCTACTCATCAATTTGGGAACTCTCCCCAAAGTTGGATAAACATCTTTCCATATGATGTCCTTATAGTGACAATTCTCAAGATGAGGCCAATCACCAACTCTTGTAGTACATTGTCATATTACTAGAAAATAAGATACCCATGAACGATAGGGCCTCTAGATTGCTTCCACTAGGCAAAGCACTCCCACTAGAATGTGATAATGAACTTTCATATAATTTTCATACATATCTATCCCTTGATATACCATGTAAAGAAAGAACTATTCCATTGCATATATATATGGCTACGAATGAATTTGTTTCAAAATAGTAAAATCCATCATATTCCTCTAGTGTAAACCAATGTATATGCAAACAATTGTAGCAAGAACTCTATGTATAGGATTGGCTCATTTACACAGTAAAAGAAAATTAGACTACTCTTCCTATAAGCATTCTCCAATTGCATGTCATTGCTTCCCATCATGTTCTGGTATAATCATTTGATCTCCCTATAAGTGGTCTTGGTCATTTTTATGTCAATCTCTATACACTAAATGGGGAGCTCTATGAGATTGTGTACATCCTCTAGTATAAGTCCCATCTCTCCAAAATATGTCAACCATATATGCTAGGTGAGATCTCAAGAGGAAAATATATTTGTAATATACTTCCACACAATAGTAAGCCTCTCCATGTGCATGGCCTCTAGCATGTAAAATTAAGTATAGGTCATCACAATAAGGTCCTAGCCCCTAATGTAATGCCTGCCTCTACATTTGTTTAACTAATATGTGCTTGGAAACACTGAGGAAACCTAGAATGGTTGTCTTTTTTGGGTTAGGCAGTGTTGGGGGAGGATTGAGCATGTTAACTACTCTCTATCTCAGTGATATTTATCCCTAAGCCTCTAGAGGGGGAGGTGACTAGAAGGCATGGGTGCCCTAGGACTCTCTAGTTGTAAATGGAGAAGCTAATCAAACTCATCCTCCTCTATAAATAGTTGCCCACTAGCCGTAGGACTCTTTGTGGGTGATATAATATCCTCCTCAACCATGTTTTCCTATAACTTGACATTTGTGGAATTAGTACAGGTCACTGCCATAGCAATGCAAGAGCATCTTAGCCCCTGGTTAGGGTTGTACGAAAGATGATTATAACAGATCATGAAGGTATTGAAGGTTAGAACAAAGCGTGAAGTGACCTTCATGATGGTAGGCATAGTTGGACTAAGTCAACACCTTAGACATCTCAAGAGCGTAGAAACTTGGTTCTAGCAAACCCCCATACTGCTTCGAGTGAGACTTCATACCGCGCTCCATGAGCTGATGCCATTAGTGTAGGGATTTGTTTGCCTAAATAACTTCGAACCTAGGTCAGTCCCCCTCAAGCCTCTCAATACTTGGATTAAAATGTTATTGTATGAAAAGAGGGTTATGTAGTTACCTTGATGTTCAGGGCTACGCGAAGTGGAAAAGCTTACAGGAATGAAGAAAGTAAGGGACTAGAAAATAGCCCCTTGATTTCACCTCCGTGAGGGGACGATGAATAGTTCGCGAAGGTCTCACGGCAAAGTGTGATGCATTTGATAAGGAAAATAATTCCACAAATACCATCCCCACCCACACCGCCACCAGCTTCACTGCATCACCTCCATCTTCGCCCGTACCACCTCCACCACCATCGTGATTCAATATGGAAAGCATAGTGAAGTTTCTTATGTTCAAGGGATTGGGAAATGAGGATCTAGACCAATTTTGGTTCATTGCAAGAGCTGTATGGGAAGTGCAAGGAGTTAGAGATAAAAATATAAAGAAAGAAACACTGGTTAGTGCCCTACAAGATCGCACACTGACCTGGTATATTAAGCACTCCAATGATAATCCAAATGTGAGAATCACAGATATCCAAATAATGCTAAATAAAGAATTTAGAAGGTCAAAGTCTGAAGCACAGTCGATTAATGGATTCAAAGAGATCATGATGCTACCAGGTGAGACACCTTAGGAGATGTATCAGAGGCTTAAATGTACAATCCATGAAGCTAATATGAATCTGATGGATGGATAGCACGCAAGTGGTTTCTAGCTTTGCTAATGCCACATTTAAGGAGTGTACTATCGCAATAGAAGTTAATGACTCAGGTAGAGGCCTTAGAGATTGTGATGAAGCTGTATGAGATCTCGATGCAGGATCCTAACTTAGGAGTTTAGCAGATCCATGCGCAGCTGAAGAATTTATGCCTTGAGATGCGAAGTCTGAAACAAGATAGGACAGCTTGACTAGAAGTGTGCGAAGAAGTGTGGTGCATAAAATGAAAGGGTTAGGGTCATGACAAGGAACACTTCTCGGTTTTTGCAAACTACCTCGTAGGAGGAGGGTCGGTACCTTTAAGGATAAAAGTGCAAGCAAGACCTAGCGTGGCGCCTTCTCTGTGGTGTGCTATTTTTCAAATAATTGGAAAGCATGCCACAGACAAATTGCCACTTGTTACAGAAGTATATGCAAGATTCGCAACAGTTGTTCTGCAACTTTTGTAGGTTGGTGGGGCACGATGAGCACACTTGTAGAAGCAATGAGTTGATGATGGATAGAATTCCCACATACAAAGTTCAAGCCGAAATGCAGCCCCTAGACCAGAATGCAGGAGTGGCGGGAATAGGATTTCAGGGGTGCAAATGAGGCCGAAGCGATGGAGGACCTGGAAGAGGTCATAGACAATTGATATGCTACAATTGTAGAGGGCTAGGACATTATGCCCGTGATTGCACGAACATGACATTCCCATCATGTTGGTATTGTACATTATTTGATCATGAGATAGAAGATTTTCCAACACTGATAGCTAAGATATGTGACAAAGGAGCGCTACTGCCTCCCTTGACTTGGAACCTGTAGATGATGATGTATAAGCCGCGTTAGGAAGATCCAAATGTGAACATCTTGCTCTGAAGTGGAATCAAGATGGGAGACGACAAATGCAAGCAACCACAAGATAGTACTTGGCTTTGTAAAGCTCCGACGAAAGAGGAAGGGTTTGATTTGGAGCACACTCGAGAAGCCTTCATGGAAGCTAAGAAGAGCTTCATTTATGCCTCCACTTCAGGAAGAAAAGATAGACTGGAGACGAAGATGGACCCATCTATGCTCATGACATTCCTAGAGACATGTATGAAGTTATTGTACAATAGTAATGCTATAGAAGGATTACAGGAACTCATTAACAGATGTGCCGGGACCGCGCCAGGAGAACTACATGTAGTCCGAAAGATTGGAAGGCATAAGTCAAGGACAGGAAGAGATATGAGGTTAATCACGTAGATCCAATAATATGAGATGGATTAAGTTATCCTCGATTTAGGATTGGATGCTAATGTCCTGCCAAAATAGACATGGTTGTGAATGGGGCGACCTATGCTATAGTGTTCTCCTATTCAGCTGCGAATGGAGACTAATAGAAAATAACACCCATGGGGCGATTGCAGGGAATAACCATGGATATTGAGTTAGCGAGTGCGCTAGCAGACTTTGAAGTGATAGAGATTGTTCATGACAGAAAACCCTACCCCACACTTTTAGGAATTGATTGTGCTGCTCACACGAATGGGGTGATTAATCTGAAGAAGCACAAGATGATTTTTGAGAAGTAGTCACTATGTGTAATTATACACCTAGGCCCTGTTGAAGGATTGCGTTATACAGAGCCAGTGCATGACTATGAAAGTGATGATGACTTGGACTACATCTACAAGATAACAGTGCAAGAGAAAGACTAGGTAAATCCCACTGCGGATGGGTGGATTTCATGGGAGTGAGAGAGCACCTGTACTTCATATTCTGATGAGGAGATAGAGTGATGGCAGAATCAATTACATGAAGTAACCATGCTAAATTGTAATATGACGGAAAAACCAGTGCGTTGCGTAGCGACGGATGTAAGAGATTTGTCTACTTATTATGGTTGAAGTGAGATAGATACCTTCTTAGATAAACTTGAGAGAGAAGTGTCAAAAAAACAATACTTCCAGGCCTTGGACTGGGTACTGTGTGCTATGCTCGCAAGATGGTGGGGTACACACAAAGGAAGCTTTGACGATTCGCGTGAATGTAGGAGAATGATACGCCCACCAGTTTGGAAGCCTACGGTGCAATTGACAAACAAATACAATGGAAAGGATGATCTGTGTGTGCATCTGGACAGGTGGGTGTAGGCATATGGAAAACAACCTATGCTAATGCACATGAACTCTGCACTAAAAGGTATGATCAATGAGCATGTACTGGGGGTGGAAATGTGAAAATGGCTCTTAATGTTGGGGAGACATTATGTAGGAAGAACAATCATGCAGAAGGTTCTCCATGTGAAAACATTCAACAAGGTATGTAACGCGTTAAACAGGTTATGCAATGCGTAGCGAAGTGATTGGGACTTGCACATACCTACAGTATTATGGGCTTATAGGACTACATGCAAGAAACTGATGGGACAGACATCTTTTAGGCTTGTCTATGTATTAGAAGTCATAATACCTATGGAGTACATCGTGCCTAGCCTGCGCATAATAGCACTCACAGGTATGATGGACTGTGGAGCCCTGGAGGAGAGGCTCGCGCAGATGGAGGAGCTTGAAGAAGAACGGATTTTGGTTGGATTCCACCAACAGGTACAAAAGCAATGCGAAATGGCTTGGCACGATCGACATGTTAAGCTACACACCTTTAAGGTGAATGATTTGGTGTTTGTATATGATAGTAAGTTTGATAAATTCCCAGGGAAGCTCAGAATACATTGGCTGGGACCGTATGTTATTAAGGAGATCACAAATGGTGGCACAGTCCAGTTAGTAAAATTAAATGGAGAAATTTTCCCAGGAAAAGTAAATGGTAGTCATTTGAAGCCATACACAGGGTGCCCAGCCATCTAACTAGCTGTAGGAGGCATAGTCTTAGTGCTCTAGGTAGCTGAAAGGAGGCACGGGACTATAAACTACTCTGCCCAGGAGTTGTACGATGTTAGGAATATGTGCAGTAGTGAAGTGACACAGGGTTTACAATAGCTCAAGGGTAGCTGTGTTGCCATGCGGATCGACTGGAAATTGACTGTTATAGTCACTATTCATGATGTAATGCTTTGTTTAAGACCAAATGGAGTGGGCGGCAGGCATTTAAGGCGAACTTTATGGGCTAGATTCTTGAAAATATGCTGCCAATCAAGCATTAATGGACTGAATGTGGGGGGAATGGTAAAATTCAAATTCAAAAGGCACTATAAATTACAAAGGGTTGTCCAACAAACAACACTTAGAAAATTGAGAACTGAACTATTGCGTGCCCCGAAATTCATGAACCTAGACTTGTTCAATCTTTTGAAGGCGAAGTCGTTGTTTGAGCACTCACCCTAGCTATTGAGAGAATTGTGGAATAGCACTATGGCCACACCTGAGGAAGCCATGGATACCAGAGTAGTCACCACTCAGGAGCCTCATAGGCCATGATGGAAGTGGAATCCCTAGAAAGTGTCGGGATAGTCCTAGAAATCCCTAAATCATCCCGTACGCTGAGACCGAAGCGTGTCCCCTAAAAATTCGTTAAGGACTAGGCTCACCATGAAAGAAAAGGAGAAGGCTATCAATTTGGAGGCTGATGAGGAGGAAGAATTTGAAGAAATCATGGTAGAGGAGGAGGAGGATGTAGAAATGGACGTGGAAACCTAGGGTACGAACCCTCTAACTAGGTTTCCCACATATGTTCCTCCGCCGAAGGGAAAAGCAAGGGTGCCCAAAGATCTAGATGAGAGAAAAAGCTCTCTGTAGACTTCACTGCTCCCTAATGACATCATTTTTGAAGGAGCACACATGGGGTGAGTTCCTGTACTAAAATTTTAAGACTGGGATCTTGCGGACCACGAGAAGTTCCAAAATTTGGCAACCATACAACTAATGCACCAAGGAAAGATGTGCCGATGGGAGTCATAGAGTTGGAGCCATGCAAATGACTGTGAGGTGTAGAGAAGATAGGATTGTTAAATCTACTCTGGGTGCCACATTACCATCACACCCCAATGACTATTTTTGTCATCTGGCAGCTACTTTTCCTGGTGCATGATTGGTGCTTGTGGCTGCAGGAGCCCATCCCCATCACAAATCACTTGATTCACATAATTACCCAGCTCCCTTGTAAAGGTGAGGACCCATCGAACATCTTGGATAGTAAGAGTGATGATTTGGCCATTGCGGAGGAAATGAAGAAGAATAATTTTAGGTTGGAGAAAAAGAAGAGAAGGTATGTGATTTCCAGCATCAACAACCTTGCGGTCAAAGTCGTGACACAGATATTGGATCGAAAGGTTATGAAGAAGTGTCGTGTAGATGAGGTGCCTGCACCTGTGGTTGCTTTATCATCATAATGTGTAGAAGAGGTCGAGTTCAACTCTACAAACTGCTTATGTGGAGAGTTCCTTGAGAACTATCGCAAGGCACAGGGGGAGGGTAAGACTTTTCACTATGCATGGCTCTTGTTGTCCATAGTATTGGTGGCATGGGAATTGCCCGAGGACAACTAGTTCCCAACGATCCCACAACACCTTCTAGAGGCATTGAAGTATGCTTCATTGTGGGAAACTAGAGATGCACAGAGGATAAGGGATAGTAAAATATTTTAGGTGTTTATGGAGATGAAAATCAAAATGGGGATTAATTGCAAGCCATGTCGCCCACGATATACAATAGTCTACAGAGCTTCACGGAGTTCAAGGTAGATTTCCATCACATGTACATCAGGGCACGAAAGGACCCCATGAAGATGTGGCATGAGCTACCCTACTTGGTGACAAATGACATTATCCTTGTGGTCCTTGAGTCGTGGCCATTGGAGTGGCGCGCTCCAACCAACTTCATGGTGGAAGTAGAGATGTCTGTCTCATAGAGGAAAACAGATGAGGTGAAACTGTGGATGGTGTAGTTGGCAGAAAAACACAAGAAAGAGGTGGCAATAGGTAAGGCCCAAGTGGTGCGCGACACTGTGAAGGAGGTGGAAGAATAGCAGAAGGTAGTAGAGGAAGAACATGAGGGAGAAAAGTCACCTTCGCCTGAGCCAGAGATAGATATAGAGCAAGGTTGCTCGAACCTGCATACAACATCCACCCAGCTGAAATGATGTGCCCAAAGGAGCAGGTAGGGCTGCGGAAGAAGTTGAAGGCTCCAAAGACTTCTTGCGAACCGATCGCCCTCACTGAGGGGGATCTCGACGACATTGGGGAGATGGTGAGGGACATCACCGTGGAGGCCCTCCAGCAGTTTGAGGAGGAATGCTAGATGGTGTTGGGGGCTCTCTGAGCATAGATACAGGAGTTGTAGGTGTGCCCTCCATATTCTAGCACTATGTCAATCAATGTCGCACTAAGAACGACAGCGACAGAAGAAATGTTGCACGCTCGGATGACTAACACACTAGTGCTGCCAGAGGGAGCACTAGTTATAGAAAATGAAGCCAACAGGCCTATGGTAAGCAAGCTGAAGGGAATCAAGATAAATATGACTGCGCTCTATCGGGGGATGCTCTATCTTTTGTAGGATGGAGTTACTACAGAACTACGAGCCAGGGAGGATCATGTGCTCTAGGTAATGAGCGAGCAGCGCATCAACATCAAATAGTTGAGCCTGCAGCACGACAACGTAGTGTCCCAGAACAAGCAACTAGTACAGGTGGTTGACGAAGCCTACCATATGGTCCTGAAGTTGGCCATCCAACCAGAAGAACCAGTGGAGGCACGCATTCGGAATACGAAGAGATGGCCAGCATTCAACTCAAACTGAACCTTCAGATAACCAAACTACAATTCAAGGCACAACCTTCAACTCCGCCAGAGGTTAAGGAACAATGTGCTAGCGTGATTACAGTAGCAGTAGCGGAGGTCAACTGTGCAGTGACACAATGCACAAAGCTGTTCGAGCAGCTGTTCAAGATTCTCGCTACTCTACAGAAGGACCTAAACATACAATTCCTAGAGATAGAGGTGTGCGAGGTACAACAGAAAAATGATGAACTAAAAGGGACCACGTAGATGGTTTCCCTTACACAGAAGCTCACAAGGATGCAACAAGTGAAATCATTCAAGGAATTGGAAAATGTTGCTCGACATAAGGAAGTCATTTTGAAGGCACACTTATAGCTATGGATGGATGAGGCATAAATTGTTACAGCCTCCATTGAAGCAAAGTTTACACAACTACAAGCAACACAGAAAGAAGTTTAGGGAAGCAGTTTAGCTACAACGGTCTCTGAACAGTGCATCGAGGAGGTAGAACAAGCAGCCACTCAGTGCGCTACCAATATTGCAGCAATCCAGGCAGAATTGGGAGGTCTTCACGCAGAGATCTCCACACCAATAGAGTGACTCGAGGGCGAGTCACGATGTTTGTGTTGTGGGCCTGTTGGACACGAGATCCCCCAAGGGAAGTTTCGCTGCCTCCCAAAACATCTTGGTAGGTTGAACCAGAGCTTGACTCAGCTAGTTCACCGCAAAGCACATATTTTGTCGTGTGTTCACTAGATATATCAATGAACCCACAGGTTGCTGGTAAATAGTAGCAGCTACTACCTCACCTGAAGTAGCATCCTCCTTCCTCTAGTTACCACGTAGAGGAGTTTGCATGGGCTTGAACTTATCCATGTGGAACCGCCTGAGTATCTCATTGGTATACTTGCCTCGAGACACAAACACTTCCCCATCCTTCTGCCACACTTCCATGCCTAGAAAGTAGTGCGTAAAACCCATCTTTTTCATCTCGAACTCTCTTGCAAGGTCCTCCTTGCAAGATGATCAACTAATCATCACCTATCAAAATCAGAACATCAACAAAAAGAACAATGATCAATGGCTTACCTTCTACCATGATGTGGTAAAGGTTTGTAGGTTTTAACCCTACACAGAAATTACCTGCATACGAATTCTAAAACAAAGAAAATAAACAATGTGAGAGCATAACACATAAAACCAACCTCCCTAGAAGCCTAAGACTTTCTAGTGACAAACAAGACAATTAAGAGCAATCCCTCTCTAAACATGCATTTATCACATGAGAAATCAAGTGTTTTAGATCCTACTTGTAGTCCAACGCTGTTGTAGTAGTCGAGCCTCGACGATCCGGATGAGCTCCTCCTTCACTTCGAAACCTGCATTCATTAACAATCAAAAAATTACATAGCACCTGAATATCCCATAAAATAAAACATATTCAACATATAGACCAAGGAGTATATGAAACAACTCATTAATAACAAATTGTTGAGAAGAATGGACTTATTTGTATTAATAGGAAACAAAAGAAACCATTAGAACCTAAGCCTTGGTGTTGTGCAAGTTCCTCCTAGGGTACAACAAGAGTTTTCCTTTACTTTGATAAGCTCACCCACTTCCAAATGAAACAAGAAAGGATGGGAATCTCTCCTCACAAGCTTCTACAAGGAAGTCCTAATTCCAACAACGTCTACCCTTTGGAATGTTCAGCTTTCAACCTCCCCTCCTTTGGCCCAATGCCTGTATTTATAATGTTCTAGAGGAAGTTAATCAGGTGCACCATCAATGGACCCCCTCTTTTGGATGGGGTAGCTCCTCTCTTGATGGGATAAGTTCCTCTTTCATAGGGATGCATGAACCATCTGGAGGCGCTCAATACACGTCAAACAATCTTCTAGATTGCTCTAGAAATGACCACAAGTAACTTTTTTAAGATGAAACTCGCGCCTTTTGACCTTTACAGGAGTACGCACCCATCCCTTGACTTACAGAGCGTACAATTACGCAGGTACAATGAGCTTGGGATGCGTACACGCAGGCAAGGTAGAGAGAACCTGCGTACCCAGAGATAAACATGATTTTTAATGACTTTCTCTCTTTTTTGAAGTTTGACATGGAGTGCAGAGGTATAAGGCTTGACAAGGAGGATAATATGACTATTGATGGAGCCATATTAACTGCAGATAGTCATGGTGACAAATTTCAGTGTAACAGATTGCCCCCTAAAGTGCGAAGCCTGTAATAGATAAGGTTTTATATCATCTAGGAAGGGTGAAGTACTTTATCATTTCAAGGATTATCTCGTGGAGAGCCTGGTCAGAACCGTTGCAATTTTCAACACAAAATACGAGTATAAGATTATATCAATCGCTAAGTAGGCTTCCCCATACTCAAATCAAATCTTTAACTAACAGGACTAAACTATTCTGATACAGAATGATTTTATAATACATCATAATCATAGACTCGTGTAGACACAGTATGGACGTAGCCATCTGTTTATGATTGGTCTACAATATAATGAATACAAAACTCCTCACAGCCTGGATGGTGGAAACTAGATCCAGGTCTTCATCTCTACTTCCCGAATTGGTACGATTCTAGCCATGTGAATAAATGAGTCGATGTCGAACATGGTAGAAACCACTTGATTACCAGTCAATGATGTAAACTGTTAACAAGTGTAAGAGAGACCACCAGTAATGTCAATGGTTCTCAAAGTACCCAGCACAATCCATGAGATGTGAATGAATGAGTCGGTGTCGAACATTTCATGGAATCCTTCGATCGCAAGTCAATGATGAAAACTGACGTCGAAGGCGAGAAACCTGCCATTGATGCATGCAGACTCCAAGGTACTGACGATTTCTAAGTCAACTCTCTAGATAATGTGCTGATGTCGATAGAAAGCGACCCTTCGCAGGCAAGCCCACAACACGAAATCATAGTTCAAGTTGAAGAAAT
>APFE031270734.1:108731-129302 GCA_000404065.3 Pinus taeda | reverse complement strand
GCCATACAGGGTGATATGCAGGATTGGACAGGTTGCGTATGAGTTGGAGCTGCCCCAAGGCAGCAAGATTCATAACATTTTTCATGTATCATGCCTAAAGAAGGCATTGGGGCAGCATGTGACAGTACCAGATGAGCTACCACCCACGGATGATGAGGGGCATTTGGTGTTACAGCCAAAGGCTATTATTGATACCAGGAAGAGGCAGTTGTGGAGCAGGATGGTCCGGGAATTCTTGGTGAGGTGGAAGAATTTGCCGAATGAGGATGCCACTTGGGAGAGAGAAATTTTGCAGCATCCGTCACTTCAGTAGGACAAACAACATTTTGCCAGGGGAGACTGTAATATTCCTAATTAGCCATGGCTAATTGGAATATTCCATTTTGCTCAATTTTGCCTTCTATAGTTATTTATAAATAAAAAGGTGAGAAAAGGGGGTCATAACTCACTTTTGGAATAAGGTCACTCCCTAGTAGCACAACGTTGTAACTTAAAGGGAGAGCCAAGGGGGCCAAAGGACCAAGTAGAGGAGGGGCCCACGTAGACACTTGGAGGGACTGCACAGATGGAGAGGAACACGTGGCAAGAGAAAGGCTACGTTGGAGGAGGTGGGCCTTGGTATTGAGAGAGGCCAACGCTATAAAGGAGAGAGGAGCCTCCTCATTTTGTCATTCGATTATGTGCATTTGAGCTAGTCACTTTGACTTAGAGCACGCTGGCTGTTTAGCCTGTCTGCAGCACTGTTTAGTGCATCGAGTGTCTCCGTTTGGAGATCTCACCCTTAGCCCCAGGGGACTGCGAGTGCCTGCTCGGGCAAGGTAGTTTTCAGCAGTCTTTTGCAGTTGGATTGATCTTTAGAGTTAGGAGAAGCCGATCATTTTATGACTGCGCAGTCTTAAGAGAGGGACGCAGTTACTTTTAGCAGGAGTTCTGGATTGGGGTTTTGCGGAGGATTTGAGCTGGGAGATTGAGCAAGGGATCAACCCTTGCTTATTGGAGGATTTTGGCAGTGTTTCGGGTAGATTTTTGGAGGGTTCTATTCAGTGGCAGTGCAGAGCCTAGAGGGACAACGCAGATCCCCAAGGGGGTGATTTTCGGGGGTCAGCTATTTGAGAAAAGATTTCTAAGTTTTTCTGGGTTTATTGAGCAGAGGCTGATTCCAGAGTTTAAACATTTTCTGAGGAGGGGAACAGCCCCAAATCCTCACTTGATTCCATGTAGTAGCAGCAGCACAACAGTTCTCCAGTAGCTTGGACACAGTTCAGAGAGAGGCCATTTCTTTACTATTCTGGGTGTATTTCTTCACTTGCCTTGTGCAAGTCAAGGAGCCATCTTTTTTATCACCTCCTGTACTCTTTCCATTACTCAGTATAATGAAATGGCTTAGCATTTCTCTCTGCATTTCTTGAGTATCTGCTTGTATTCCGTGTTTATATTATTGTATGTTGCATTACTTTTATTTATATCTTCCCGGTTGCTATATCACTTGTACGTATTTGGTTGGAGTTCAATGGGGTTTTGAGGAATATCCCTGAAACGGGGTATTACAGAGCCCAAGTCAAGAAGGAGGAGGAGAAGGATGCAGCTCTCGCATCGTTGGGACGTCAAGTGTAGCAAAAGATGAAGAAGAAAGACATCACCAAGTGGTAAGGTCAGATGCTTCAACTTTGGTGAGCTGGGACATTATGCCACTTAGTGTCCCCGAAAGAAGGGCAAGGGGGAGGCTTTTGAATCCAATGGTGCTCCAGCAAAAGCGGACAAGGATGGTGAGGATGGAAATTGTGCCATGAGTGCCATGCGCCTCTGTAGAAGAGATGGGGTGACATGGAGTTGTAGTTGAGAGGACTACATGATGGGAAAGATCCTTGAGGTGCCCAAACTCTTGGATCACATATAGCTGTGGGAGCCCTTAACGACACTAACAAAATGACGAGTGTCAGTTGGATTCAGAGCTAGAGTTCCAGAGTCTGAGGCGGCATAGTGGATGTTGTAATAGTGCGAGAGGCACAGAGCAGTTTGCAGCAACACAGAGCAGCAGAGGGTCAACACAGATTCGCAGTAGAGGTAGCTTCAGCATCACGAGACATACATACTGACCAGGATCTCAGTGTTTGGGTGAGTTTTCAGTTACTTACTTCTTAGCAACTGAGTTGCAGTGTAGCAGTTAGTAGTGGCAGTGCTATGGGCAACATGATGCAACATTTTGAGCGTGAGCTGCAGTAAAGATGTAGCAGTGGTAGTGGCAGAGTCATCGGCGGTAGTACAGGAAGCAACAGTGCAGTGGATGAAGCACAACAGGCCAAGCATCAACAGCGCAGAGGACTGATGCAGTGGATCAATGTAATACTTCTATTGAGAAGTGTTACTAGAGCACATTCCTTGCTAATAGGGAGTGTTGATTGTGGGTTACCATCGTGTGTGTTCTAGCTCTGAAAGTTTGTGGAGGGGCTAGAACACATGAGATCTCCATAACCCAAAAATCGTTTGGAGAAATTCCACCTGAATTAGGAGTCATTAAAATAATTAATATTTTTTAATGGGTTCCTAAGTCTAAGCTTAGGAAAATAAAAATATTAATGTGTATTAATAAAAATATGGATGAGAAGGTTCTAACTGACAAGGATCAAGCTGTTTTAATCTTAGCCGTTGATTAGAGATTTAATCTTAGTCGTTGATTCATCAATAAGAAATGTATAAGAGGAGGCTTGAGGGTTAGTTGGAGATACACTGAATTGATCAAAGAGTTCGATTTTTCTTGGGCGAGGTTTGCTGAGAAAATCAAACTAGTGATCTGAATTGCAATGAGGAGCAGTTCGGCAAGGGAGCTTCAGTCCAAGGCCGAAGAATACATAGTAGGGAGGTAGAGCAGCACCTGGAGAGACAACACAGTCCCAGACAGGGTGACGCAGAGGCCGTAGGGGCTAATGCAGGTGACACAGAAGCCGTAGGGGCTAACACAAGCCCTTAAAGGTAGCGCTGGGGATATTCTGTGGGGCAGAGAGGGAGCAGTTGAGCAAATCGACTTTCTAAGCAAGGGAGGCTCATTGTGGGGGTGATGCAGTTCCAACGCAGAGCTTGGAGCAACCATCACTGCCCAACACTGGGAATTGTCAGGTCATCTGTGGGGCTTGATCATCCAATTGTTGAATTTGCTAGAATATCTGTCTCAGGATAGAGGTACTTCTACCAGGATTTTTCTCTGTTTGGTGAGCCATATCTAGCACCGTAATTATATTCAAGAATCTGCTTAATAATACAAACCCTCTATATGTTGCACCGGTTTTCCCGAATTGGGCTTTTCCAGGGATGATTGTCCAAAAATAATGGTGTCCCTTATGTGATTGTCTCAGTGTATTTTAGTCATGATTTGTATGTATTTGTAGACCAATGTTTTTAAAACCGAAACCGGTGACCGGACTGGTCCACCTAATGAACTGGTTTACTGACCGAAACCGGTCTAACCGAGACTGGTTTGGTCTAAACGAACTGGTTTTAGAAAAATACATTAAATAATTAATTTTTAATTTTTAATGAAACAAAACTATTTTTAAGATTTAAAACCATGATTCCAAGCCAATAGAGACAAAATATGCAAAATTTGCTCATTTATATACCATGTGAAGGTGAATATATCGAAATGGCACCAAGTGCAATACATATCATAGACAAAATAGCAAAATACATAAGCAATGAGGCTCTAAATGGCCTATAAAGTCCAAAAACAATGCTTCAAGCTATGAGGCCATTCGCCGACTACAAGTCTACAATGTACGCATGATCAATCATCAAGTTCATCACCACTACTTGCCACAGGATCATCATCAGGAGCTACATTTACATCATCTAGTTCAGAGTCTGAGGATGCTTCAGCCTGATCTGCAACCTTAGTAGCAATGTCACCAATAAAAATAGAAGTGGACCGAATGGAAGCACGAGTTTGTCGACCTGCACAACTAGTGCCTTCCATTGGTTCTTTGCCTTTCCTTGATGCCGCTACTGATCCTGGTTCTGATGCCGCCACAAAATTTGCTTCATCCCCCGCTAAAGCCACGTCGATATCAAAATCAGCCTCAAACACAGGATCTTCAGTCTCCTCCACCCATTCTGATGTTGGATCAATATCATTCAACATAGTGGGATCTAGATCAGGTGCTTTGTTCATCATTTGGTTCCTCCTCATTCGAAGGTTGTATTACACGAAAACAAGGTCATTTAACCGTTTTTGTTCCTTAAAGGCTTGGAGAGGGTGTTTTTGGAGGGAAAGCACCCTTAATTTCCCTCTAAAACCCCTAAACTACCTTGGAAAAGCTGCACTGTGGGTCCTCAGTGGGCATGGCAGGTAACCAGCGGGTTTCGTCCTAAACCAACCGGTTAGGACTGGTTAGGGCCAAATTCTCGCCACAGCGTCTCCTTAACCGGGTTTTTCAATCGGTTCCAACCGGTGGCCCTGCTGACCGACCAATTAGACCGATAACCGGTTAGCTAGGCCAGTTTTAAAAACTATGATGTAGACTACAATAGTGTTTTCCATCGATGTTTATGTAATTAAATAACTTGTTAATGCAAAGAACAAGTAGGAGATGTTAAACCAGTATTTGCAGTAGGGGTTTCTGACGTGTAGTTTCAAAATTTTTCAAACCATTTACCACATACAAAGATTGACTATGGTGTTGGTGGTATAGTTGACCCAATGGTCGAGCGCATGCCTTTGCTGGGAAAGTTTCAGTCAACATCAATGGCCAATCAATTTGTGAGGGGACTCCATGGGTCATCTTAGTATTTTGGTTGTGCGTGGGGTCGCAAGATGATCGACACACTCTGACAAGAGATTCTCAGAGGAGGTGGCATTGGCAGGCCACCAGACATTGCCTTGTATAGGGTTGGGGATTCTCCATAGTTATGTGGGGCACAAAGGACTCGAAGGAGCAAAGAAGTGGTGGCATCGCTACTGGTACATAGATAAATTCACCTCTGATGTCTCTCAAGGGGAATTTGGAGGGAAAATCCATTCATCAAAGGGTATGGTGATGCAACAGTGGAGGTCCTGATGCTGGTAGGGTGTGGGCTGACGCATATTTCCCTAGCTTTAGGCCATGGCATCCAGTGGTGTGTAGGAGTAGACAGTGTTGGGCAATGGTTTGCAGGCGGGCATGGAGATGCATGGTGGTGTGTCGTAGTGTGTTGGATTGTGCTATGGAGTAGGAGCAGCTCACATCGCATTGGGTACATGCGAGGAGTGTCAAGTACAGTGACACAGGCAGGACATGAAATGGTACAGGATGGTAAAGCAATAGCAAGGGGTATCCAGTGGTGTACAAGGATAGGCCGTAGTGTACAGTGGCATGCAAAAGAGTACATGAATGCTCAATGGTATGCAGTAGCATATGGTGTTGCACAACAGGGTCTCGAATTGTTACCTCCAAGGAGACTTATGGATAGAGACACCAGGCATACATGCTTGTCCCTCTTCTACATTGCTTGTAGGCACAAATGATTTGGTTGCTTTTCCTATGACACTCTAGGCATGAGCAACAGGGGGCGGGGAGCTCACCTAAGATATCTGGATGGGACTTAGCACACCAGGAGAGGGACTTCTCAATGATGGCATTGGGTCGGTGCGTGAGTTAATAGCCACAGGTTGGGGGATGAGGTGATCCTCTACAGGGGTGGAATATCATTCATCACTAAGCCTATGCCTAGGGAGCTGGTCATGAGGGAGACATGTGCCACTCTTTCCGCAGGGCATGTCGGGATCCTCCACGAGCAGAGGATACTGTGTACGATTGAGGCAGTTTTCTAGTATGTGTCCGGGCTCTAGACATTGTATTGGCACATTATCTAGAGGGCAGGTGGTAGAATTCGTGGTGATGGTTGGTAGGAGTAGGATGGATCTGCGTACACTGAACCGATTGGGAGTATCGAATACCCATCTATTGGCTGCATTCATGGGGTAGTTATTTGGCACATGTGGCTTCCAGCAGTCATCGATACTACATAGTGGCAGGCACAGGGCAGAGTAGCATGCATGATATTAGTTCATGATATATGGAGCCTAATATTGATTGCATGCAGGGACTAGAGACAATGCAGGGACTAGAGACGAGGCATGGATGGATTCCAGCAATTGTCAAAGCTATGCTGCAACAAGTATGTTTATGGTATCCAGGGATTCAGTTGGCTGACAAGACACTCAATTTGGTGAGGAGCAGGGCCGTAGAAGAGGGTGATCTAGCTCACTTTGGGGTTGACACATGGGGGATCGCTGAGGCCTCCATTGTTTAGCGAGGCAAGTTTTTCCAGTTACAAGTTAGGATCGAGATTAGCAATGGATGGGTAGATATTGACATCATAAATATACCTGGGTAGTATGAGCTTTGCCTTCATCGATATTTTGCCACCAGTTCCAGGGGAGGAGGATACAGTGTGCACACGATGGACAACCTATTAGAGTTAGAGTGGTGCAACGAGAACTTGGTGGCACCCTTCCGAGACTAACATGGGACTTGGGTATTGTAGTACTAGACAACTCAGTGACCTTTAGGGATGAACAGGCTATTGTAGGAGAGAACATTAAGATCTTCCATTGGGATTTTGTGACTCGCTGATGGCGAGGACTTCATCAGCATGGAAACTTGGTCGGCAAGAGGATATCAGGGGAAGCTCATGCAGGAGAGATTTCATCCCCATAAGGATTGGGTTGTATCTTCAGGAGTTTACTCTTGTAGTGCATGAGGTGGACTACTCGGTAGTGCAACTTCATGGGGAGTCGGACAGAGTCCTACATCATCATGATGCTCTACTTATTGATAGTATGATGAGGGCTTTTGGTACCTATGTCAGGCTATACAGTGAGCAGAGCAAGGGGTGCTTCACATTGATCAGGATGGCTTGGGATCCTAGTATTGAGGGATTCCTTCATAACAAGACAGTGCAGAGGTCGGAGATGACTCAATGGCACATTTGAGACCCTAGTATTATTGGTGGTGATAGTGGTGATCAGTAGTCAAAGAGGGCGTTTGTTCAGGCATTGCTTGAGGACAAGCAATTTTTGTGGGGGAGGACTGTAATATCCCCAATTTTTATTTTCATTTCAGGAGGTCAGCGGGGATCCTTGGGGTGGTGCTAAGCATAGCACAATTTTGAAATTCTATAAATAAGGCAAAGGGGCCTCCATTTGGGTATCTTTTGACAATTTAACTTCAGTGAACTTTGAGTGTCACCCTAGCAAAGAATTAGGGGAGCTGATTTTGGACCTAGGAGGAGCAATCTATAGGTTCCCTTTGTGATATTCCCACTTAGCATTTTGCTAAGTGAAATATGATTTTTGATCATTTTTTCTATATTGCACGATTGCACTTAGGAGATGTGGGTTTAGAGGTCCCACACACGATTTTTGTCGTAGAGCACACCCAAACATTAGAGATGGAGGAAATATTGCTGCCTTAGTGGACCGTGGGGACCACCTCATGAGAATTTTGGTCAGGAATCTAGTCTATGGCATTGTGGTGCCTAAAGTTCTTCATTGCTTATATAGTTTGAGATCTTCCATTGTATTTTTGCGTTATGAATACCTCCCTAGTTAAGAGGGAGTGTTGTAAAATGTAACTATATTCGGTCTTCATTAATGTACTTGAGTCATCATGTAATGTACTTATCAAAAGAATAAAGAAAATAATTTTTATTATTATTATTGTGACTTATTAAAGCATGGGTTTCATGCTTGGGTCACCATGTTTTAGGTCAAAGTCCCCATTGAGGACTTCTAGGATTTATTCTGAGTCTATAGAGTTGTTGTACATTTAAAGAGACCCTTCTTGGGCTTTCGAATCATGTAAAAAGGTTAAGTATTGATTCAAATATGAATTATGTAACCTCCACACCATGTTGGCCTAGAAGAAGATCAAGTCGACCTAAGGACCCTATTCGAACCCACAAGAAGCCTATAAAAGGAAGCTCATTGAATTCATTTGTAGCATCATTCTCACATACAAGTTCAAATTCTCTTGTAGCTAGGAAGAAGTGCGAAAATCTCTTGTAGCTGGGAAGAAGTGCGAAGTTGTCTTGTAGCTGGGAAAAGGTGTGAAGGCTGTTGTCAGAGAGCCGAAGTGAATGTTAGTTTGGTGAAGTGTAAGGACTTAGGAGAGAAGGAAAATCAAAATTTTGATGTTTCTCTTTCTCTATTTCGTGTCCTGGATTGGTAGATCGAAGTCTTCCAAGTTTCACTGTTGCTGGAAGCTGCCAGTGGTTGTAAGTTGCTACCTAGTCGAAGTTGCTGGAAAGAGGTTAAAATTCTGATAAGCTGACTTGGTGTGGAGGGAAGGTCTGGTCTTGGTCTAAGGTGAAGAGTCTCAAAGAATACTATTGAAAGGAAGAATTATCTTGACTGGGTTTTCCCCTCGAAGGGGGTTTTGCCCTGGCATGTGCCTACATATGGTTTCTATTGTTTTATGTGTTGTTGTTTTGATAATTTCTTGATGAACTAAAAGAAAGAAGACATAAAGAATCATAATAACAAGAAACTTCACAAGTAATTATCAAGAACAAGAAAATCTTTCTGCCTTTTTTATTTTCTAACAGGAGGCACTCCGAGAGATTGAGTGAGGTGTGGTTGAGACTGAAACTCGAAGAGAAGGTCGAGGAAGTATTTTGGTAAGGATTGCAGTTATTTTGGAGGCCATTTGCTGCAAGATTTACAAGTGGGTCGAATTTCCAAAGTTAATCATTGGCCAAATCCTTCGTGGGTTATTTTGAGTATTTGGTGGAGAGGTCGGGATTAATTTCCCAGAATTTTCTGAGCACCAGAGATGGCCCTAGCGGCAGTTTTAGTCAGCCAGCAACGTATTTCTGGGCATCATCAGTGCAGAGCTACAACAGCAGATTGGAGAGGGGTGAATTCTATATCATTTGGGGCTTTGATAGCTTTCCTTGAGAAAGCCCAAGTACATTCCTTTCAATAACATATTGTACACCTTTTATTTATCAATAAAAGAGCTTAGCAACGCAATATTTTTGGTGCAGTTCATGGTTTGACTGTGTTCACTATTTTATGGTTTTTTGTCTATGTTTTCTTTGAATATTTACTGTAAATTTTCCCTAGGAATATTACAATGGTATCAGATCTCATAGACTTGGTGCAGCATGTGGGAGCAGCGCAATCTATGACACCAGAGGATAGGAAAAATGTGACATACTGAAGGCAAAAGTATAGGAGCAGAAAGAGGTAGTTGCAGATTACCCCTGACCTTGTGACATCCGAGTCTAATGTTGTAGAAACAAACATGGGGAGAATGAGGGAGACAAAAGGAGCGAGGATCTTTCATTAAAGGCAGTGCAGGACTTGTCCTGGAATATTGAAGGAATGGGCCAACGGAATGGCAACGGCAACAAGGGTAGGGGAGTCTAAGGGGATTTCCAATTTGGAGAAGGATTTGGCACTTCATAGCACCACGCATCCCTTAATCCCAACATGCCAATTATTCCAAACACGCCCCCTAGGTCTACCATTCCCACGTTCCTAACATCTAGAGCTGGTGGGCAACCAAAGCGGGAGGATGCACCTTATGGGGACTATTTCTTGAAGTATCACTCCTATGGACCTGATTTTGGGAAGGCCATTACTTTCAAGGATTTCTTCCAGTTGAAGGGCAATAATAGGCCCAAGGGACAGAGTGGAGGAGGCTACATGCAAGGGACAAACTTGCAGCGCATTATGGGGAGGTTGTTTCTCCCAACTTTTGATGGCTCTTCCAAGAACTCGACCAAGGCGTGTGTCGAAAAGTTGGATGTCTATTTCCAATTGAATCAGACGATGGAGGGAGAGGCAATCAAGATTGCCACATTACATCTGGAGGCGGAAGCCCATGACTGGTGGTTCCATGGGCTGACCACATTGGGGCATGCAAGAGTGACCGCTTATGATGATTTCACCAGGAGGGTGTTGGAGTGGTTTCAGAGGAAAGATCCTGAGGAGTACTTTGGGGAGATGGCAAGGCTCAAGTAGACTAGAGTGCTAAAGCATACATTTCAGAGTTTCTAATGTTGTTTGTGATAGTGTTGGATTTTTCAGAGACTAGGAGGATCTACATGTTTGTGGAGGGGCTAGTAGAGCCATTACGTGGGTTAGTGAGGTCCAATAGGCCCACTACATTACAGGATGTAGTAGGGAGAGTCCAAGACTTACAGGATGCCCTACCTAGGGCTCGAGCACCACTACCACCTAGACCAAGTTTCCAGTAGAGGGGAAGAGACACCAAGGCTCCACCACGGAGGACCAATCAGGGGCATGGGCAGCTCAATGAGGAGACTTAGAGAGACCTCCAAAGGAGGAAATTGTGTTTCACCTGTCAGGATCCGTGGGCACCAGACCACAAATGTGCAATAGCAAAGGCCCATTATATCGAGGTCTTCTCTGACAACGATGTAAAGGATGAGACATATTTTGAGATGGGTGGAGATGACAGCGCAACACCTCAAGCAGGAGGGCCACCACCACCACCACCACTAGGGGAGAGTTTCCTTTGCACCATCTGAAAGTGTCCTTGCATCACTGCGCGGGGTACCCAAGTTTTTGACCCTAAGGATCAGGGGCACTATTCAGGGTAGCATGTATTGGTTTTGGTGGATAGTGGGGCTACCCACAACTTCATTGATGCCTAGTTGGTTCAGAGGAGGGGAATCACAACTAAGGAGTGTGATGGATTCTCAGTTCTTGTGACTGGGGACAGGACCATGCAATGCATACGCTACTTGGCAGCCTTGACAGTGACCATGGGGAACTACTCCATGATAGATCACTTCCTTGTAGTAGACGTGCCGGACACCAACAAGGTGTTGGGCGTCCAGTGGCTCTATTTACTTGGCAGAGTCACGACCGATTGGAGGAAGTTAGAGATGGAGTTTATAGGGTCGAATGTCAAGCTAGTGTTGCTACAGGGAATGCACTCATACCCACCATAAACTGTTTCTGCCCACAGGATGGAGGGTGATTTGAGACCAGGGACATTGAGTGGGCAGTGGAGTTGAGGATCTCAGAGGCTGGGGGCAAGCCCAAGCCACCACATCCAAAGATACATGCTATTCTGGAAAGGTGCCCAATAGTGTTTGGAGACATACACCACCGGGTCAACCACCTGACCGGGGGTTTGAGCATACTATTGAGCTGGAGCCAAGAATACAGGTCGTGATCACCACTCCTTACCGACATTCCAAGGCATATCAGGATGAGATAGAGAGGGCTATCCATGAGCTATTGGCACTTGGGCACATCAGGCCCAGTTCCAACCCTTTTGCTTCATCGGTTGTATTGGTGAAGAAGAAGGACGGGTCCTTGCGCATTTACATAGATTATTGGGCCCTCAACAAAAAGACACTGAAGAACTGCTACCCCACCCCATGTATAGATGAGGTGATGGATGAGTTGAGGGGGGCTAAGTTCTTTTCGAAGATCGATTTGTGGTCGGGGTACCATCAGATCCGGGTGAGGGAACAAGATGTCCCAAAGACAGCATTTCGGTGCCATTATGGGCACTTTGAGTTCTTGGTTATGCCCTTCGGCCTGACCAATGTGCCAGCTACCTTCTAATCATGCATGAACCACATATTTCATGGGAAATTGAGGAAGTTTGTGCTAGTGTTCTTTGATGACATATTGATTTATAGCCAGACTTGGGAGGAGCACTTGTAGCACATTGAGACAGTGTTGCACATTCTGGAGGAGCAGCAGTTTTATACTAAATTGTCCAAGTGCGAGTTTGGGTTGACTGAGATGCTCTATCGAGGGCATATCATTGGGGTGGACGGTGTGAGGGCACATGAGGAGAAGATCCGAGCTATCTGGGATTGGCCAAAGCCCCAAAATGTGACAGAGCTGAGGGGATTCGTGGGCATCTGCACTTATTACAGGAAGTTTGTGAAGGGCTTCTCCCAGCTAGAAACACCCCTCACTGACTTCACAAAGAAAGGGGCATTTGGGTGGACCACTACAGCGCAGGAGGCTTTTGAGCGCCTCAAACAGGTCATGAGTAGCTGTCCAGTATTGGCAATTCCCAACTTCACCCAACCCTTTGTGCTAGAGTGCGATGCATCGAGAGTGGGTGTGGCTATCATGTTGGTGCAAGGGGGGCAACCCATAGCTTTCGAAAGTCGGAAGCTACTGCCCCATGAGCTACTATACTCCATATATGACAAGGATACGCTGGCTATCATGCATGCGTTGGCTAAGTTCAGACAGTATTTGGTGGGGAACAGTTTCAAAGTCAAGACAGACTACAACAACCTCAGATTCTTCTTGGAGCAGAAACAATTGCAAGAGAGGAAGCAAAACTGGGTGAGCAAGATCTAAGCATATGACTTTGACATTGAGTATGTCAAGGGAAAACACAAAGTGGTGGTTGATGCGTTGTCCAAGAGGCTAACCGCTCTCTCTTTGATGAGTATTGCCCCAGATTGGAGAGCGCAACTACTAGTGGCATACTCCAAGGATCGGTTCGCATGTGAGGTCCTTAATGTGATGGTGGCAAATGACTGGTACAGGGTGATGAACGAGGTGATCTACTTCCACATCCAGATTTATTTGGTACCTAACTCTCAATTGAGGGAGAAGATTCTACAGGCCACCCATGACTCACCACTAGCAGGGCACCAGGGGTTCACAAAGACATACAGGGCCATTAGAAAGCATTTCGCATGGAGGGGCCTCAAGGATGATGTTCTGAGGCATATCAAGGAGTGTGACACATGCCAGTAGAACAAGGGTGAGCAGTCACATCTTGCAGGTCTATTACAGTCACTTCCCATCCCTGAGGGGAAATGGGAGAGCATATCGATGGACTTCATTACTGGGCTGCCCACAGTACAAGGCAAGGACTGCATTTACGTGGTGGTGGATCACCTGACGGAGTTTGCTCATTTCTTCGCCATCTCAGCTCGGTACTCGGCCTCACATGTGGCTGAATCGTTCTTCAAGGGGTGTTTCGGCTACATGGTCTCCCAAAGACCATTATCAATAACTGGGACAATCGGTTCACGGGTGGATTCTAGTAGGAGCTATTTCAATTAGTGGGCATTGATCTCACTTCGACTACTAGCTATCACCCTTAGACGGATAGGAAAACGAAGATAGTTAATAAGTGGCTGGAGGGCTACTTGCGTAACTATGTGTCAGGTCAACAACGAGCATGGATATGGTGGCTGCACTTGGGTGAATACTGCTACAACACTACATACTGTATGTCCATACATATGTCTCCATTCTAAGCTTTGTATTGTTACAATGCATTTTCTTTTGCTAACGTTATGTTTGGAGACAACAAGACCCCAAGGGCCAAGGATTTGATATAGGAGAGCCAAGACATTTTGAGGGCTCTTAAAGACAACATGCGGATGGCCTAGAACCAGCAGAAGCTTTATGCAGATTGTTGATTTCGGGTAGCATCGGACGTGCTCTAGCTCCGAAATTCTGTGGAGGGTCTAGAACACATGAGATCTCTAGAACCCGAAAATTGTTTGGAGAAATTCCACCCAGATGAGAAGTTATTTTAATAATTAATATTTTTAATGGGTTCCTAAGTCTAAACTTAGGAAAATAAAAATACTAATGGGTATTAATAAGAATATGGGTGAGAAACTTCTAAGTGACGAGGATCAAGTTTGTTTTAATCTTAGCCATTGATTAGGGACTTAATATCAGTTGTTGATTCTCAACAGGAAAAGTATAAGAGGAGGCTTGAGGGTCAGTTGGAGTTACACTGGAGAGATCAAAGAGTTCGATTTTTCCGGGGCGAGGTTTGCTGAGAAAATCAAGCTAGTGATTTGAGTTACAGTGAGGGGCAGTTCGGCAGAGGGACTTCAATCCAAGGCCGAGAATACATAGCAGAGAAGCAGAGTAGCACCAAGAGAGGCAGCGCAACTCCAAAGAGATTGACGCAGAAGCTTGAAGGGCTCACGCAATCTCTTAGACGCAATGTTGGGGATTTCTGTGGGGCAGAGAGAGCAGCAGTTCATCATATCAACTTCTGAGCAAGGGAGGCTCACCGAGAGGGTGATGCAGCTCCTAGAGGAAGTGAGTAGTTCTAGCGCAGAGCTTGGAGAAGCCATCGTTGCAGCGCACTGGGGACAATATTGTCATCTGTGGGGTTTGATCATCCGTTGTTGGATTCGCCAAAATATATGTCTCTGGATAGAGGTACTTCTGCCAGGTTTATTCTCAACTGGGTGAGCTGGAATTGGCATCCTAATTGTGTTCGGAAATCTGCTTAATAATGCAAACCCTCTATATGTTGCACCGGTTTTCCCGCATTGGTTTTTTTGGGGACGATTTTCCAAAAATAACGATGTCCCTTGTGTGGTTGTCTCATTGTATTTTAATTCATGATCTATATGTATGTGTAGTCTGCAATAGTGTTTTCATCCATGTTTAAATATTTAAATAAATTGTCGAATGTAAAGAACAAGTAGGAGATGATAAACCAATGATTGCAGGAGGATTTTTGATGTGTAGATTCAAACATTTTCACATTGTATTAGAGTATTGCATATCACAGGAGACTGAAGACACCAATCGTGAGATACAGAGAATTTGTTGCAGAAAATCAGTTGTCCCGACTCCCGAGTGACAACGTTGTTTCAGAGGCAAAGGAACAATTGCAGGAGTGTCACAGAGCCAAAGGAGTGACGTAGAGGCTCACACAGTGCCTGCATCAGCATTTCGAGCTTCCAAAGTGTGACACAGAGCCAGAGAGGAGCCCACACAGTGACTGTGTCAGCTCTCTAGGCCACTGCAGAGCCTGAAAGGTTCGAATCAGCTAGTTGCTGAGGCTGGAGCAGTAGAGTAGATTCGATTTGAGGAGTTGGTGGGATGTCGTTTCTGTTGGTACAAAACAGTGTCTGTGGAGAGTCGGAGACATAGCCGAGGTAGAGGGAGTCACTGCCTTGACAGATTTCTAGCCAAGGAAATCTAGATCCGAGCTGCAGCAACAGAGGAGGATTGAAAAGGAGTGATTCGACATTTGGCCGAAGGATTTCCTTGAAGGAAATCAAGACTCAGAGGGAGTCTAGAGGAGCTTGTTCCTTAGAGGGTTTCTTGCGCCAAAAAATCCAGTTACAAGTCTTGCTAGATTGACAGTAGGAAAGGGAGAAGAGAATTAGTCCTATTTTGGAGCAGAGATGGCAATGAATGCGTTGAGCGATCATGATAGATTGGATGGAGCATCCAATTTTTCCATCTGGAAGACCAGGTTCCTGGAAATCCTAGACAAACATCACCTCAAGGACTATGCCTTGAAGGTAGTTGTTGAGCCGGTTGACGTTGATCCAATGAAGAAGTACGAGGAGGCATAGGATAAGGCCAAGTGCATGATCCTAGACAGGGTCAAAGATCATGTAGTACCACATATTGCTGAGAAGGAAACAACAAGGGAGATGTGGGAGGCGCTGACCACCTTGTACCAGGGCTCATCCGTCCAACAAAAGATGTTATTAGAAAATCAACTTAGACAGTACCAGATGTAGAAAGGAGAGAAGATTGATCCCTTCCTTCTCAGGCTGCAACGGATTCGAGACCAGTTGACTTCCGTGGGGTCTACACCAAATCCTGAGTTCATTGTCAGGACTACCCTGAATGCAGTCATTGAGGACTTGGAGACATTTGTCCAAAGTATCTTGGCCAAAGCGGCTCTCCCCAATTGCGAGGAGATGTGGGCAGCTCTTTGACAAGACCAGGAGGTTAACCAAGGTGGGGGGTAGCGGTAAGGGAGCCCGAGTCAAGAAGGAGGAGGAGGAGGATGCAGCTCTCACATCATCAAGACAGCAAGGGCAGCAAAAGAGAAAGAAGAAGGACATAACCAAGGTCAGATGCTTCAATTGTGGGGAACTGGGACATTATGCCACTCATTGCCCATGAAAGAAGTGCAAGGGGGAGGCTTCTAACTCAAAGGCTGCAAGGGCGAAAGCTGACAAGGAAGGCGACAATGACAATTGTGCCATGAGTGCTCATGCACCTCTAGAGAAGAGGTGGGGTGACATGGAGTTGTAGTTGAGAGGACTACATGACTGGGTAGGATCCTTGAGGTGCCCATACTCTTGGATCACATATGGCTACAGGAGCCCTTAACGACAGTAGCAAAATGACGAGTGTCGGTTGGAGCGAGGTGTGATGGAGCAACAGTCGCAGAGCTAAAGTGCCAAACTCTGAGGCAACACAGTGGATGTTGTAGCAGTGCGAGAGGCACAGAGCAGTTTGCAGCAGAGGGTGAGCATAGATTAGCAGAGAGGTAGCTTTAGCATCATGAGGCATCCATACTGACAAGAATGTCAGTGTTTGGGTGAGTTTTCAGTTGCTTATTTCTCAGCAACTGGTTGTAGTGCAGTAGTTAGCAGTGGCAGTGCTATGGGCAGCATGTTGAGAGGGAGCTACAGTACAGATGTAGTAGTGACAGTGGCAGAGTCATGGGAAGCAGTACAGGAAGCAACAATGCAGTGGATGAAGGGTAGCAGGCCAAGCATCAACAGCACAGAGGACCAACTCAGTGGATTAGTGTAGTACTTTTGTTGAGAAGTGTTACTAGAGCACATTCCTCGCTAAGAAGGAGTGTTGATTTTGGGTAGCATCGGACGTGCTCTAGTTCCGAAATTTTGTGGAGGGGCTAGAACACATGAGATCTCCAGAACCCAAAAATCATTTGGAGAAATTCCACCCTGATGAGAAGTTATTAAAATAATTAATATTTTTAATGGGTTCTTAAGTCTAAACTTAGGAAAATAAAAACATTAATGGGTATTAATAAGAATATGGTTGAGAAACTTCTAAGTGACGAGGATCAAGTCTATTTTAATCTTTGCCATTGATTAGGGACTTAATCTTCGAAATTGATTCATCAGCAGGAAAAGTATAAGAGGAGGCTTGAGGGTCAGTTGCAGATACCCTGGAGAGATCAAAGAGTTTGATTTTTCTAGGGCGAGGTTTGCTGAGAAAATCGAGCTAGTGATCTAAGTTGTAGTGAGAGGGGCAGTTCGACAGATGAACTTCAGTGCAAGGCTAAGAATACATAGTAGAGAGGCGGAGCAACACTAGGAGAGGCAACGCAGCTCCAGAGAGAGTGACGCAGAAGCTTAAGGTGCTGACGCAGTCCCTTAGAGCCAGCACTGGGTCTTTCTGTGGGGTAGAGATAGCAGCAGTTCAGCATATCGACTTCTGAGAAAGGGAGGCTCACTGAGAGGGTGACACAGTTCCAACGCAGAGCTTGGAGCAAATATCGCTGTCGAGCACTGGGGACAACATTGTCATCTGTGGGGTTTGATTATCCAGTTGCTGGATTCGCCAAAATATTTGTCTCCGGATAGAGGTACTTTTGCCAGGTTTATTCTCTGTTGAGTAAGATGGAATTGGCACCCTAGTTGCATTCAGAAATCTGCTTAATAATACAAATCCTCTATATGTTGCCCCGGTTTTCCCGCATTGGTTTTTTCCGGGGACGATTGTCCAAAAATAACGGTGTCCCTTGTATGACTATCTCATTCTATTTCAGCTCATGATTTGTATGTATGTGTAGTCTGCAATAGTGTTTTCATCGTTGTTTAAATATTTAAATAACTTGTTGAATGTAAAGAACAAGTAGGAGATGATAAACCAGTGATTGCAGTAGGATTTCTGATGTGTAGATTCAGAAATTTTCACACAAATAGGGTTCCAAGTAGGGGACTTAGTCTTCTTGAGGCTTCAATTGTATCGACACTCTTCGCTCAAACAGAAGGGGGCCGAGAAGCTCAAATCCCATTTCTATGGACCGTATCGTGTCACTCGGAGGGTTGGGGAGTAGCATATGAGCTAGAGCTACCCTCGAGGAGTCAGATGCACAACATATTTCATGTGTCTTGCCTGAAAAAGGCATTGGGACAAAAGGTTACAATAGCTACAAAACCACCTCCTATGGATGATGAGGGGCATTTAGTGTTGGAACTAGAGACCATTTTGGATACCCGAGCGAGGCACTTGAGAAACCGGGTCATTAAGGAGATTTTGATCAGATGGAGGAATCTACCAGATGAGGATGCCACCTAGGAGGGGGAGCAGATACTTCAACATCCTTCATTGCAGTTGCTTGAGGACAAACAATGTTTTTACAGGGAGGACTATGATATTCCCACTTAGCATTTTGCTAAGTGAAATATCAATTTTGATCATTTTTGCTATATTGCACAGTTGCACTTAGGAAATGTGGCTTTAGAGGTCCACACACGATTTTTGGCTTAGAGCACACATAAACACTAGAGATGGAGGAAAGATTGCGGCCTTAGTGGAGCGTAGGGTAGGGGCTACCTCATGAGAATTTCGGCCCACCTGAGGAGTACACTCTCATTGCAGCAGATTTGGTGTGGGAAGATCGAGTTGTGCCCACATGGGCATTTTGCAGGCATTGTGACAAAAGGAGGAAGAGACACTCAGTTGCTCATTCATTCGTCATTTGCAAAATTGTCTTTTGACAACAGCACGCTTGAGCTGAAGCCAAGTCTGCAAGTGTTGTTTAGCACACGAGTGTCTCCGAGCGGAGATCTCAACCCTTGCTTCGGTGGACTTCGAGTGCCATCCCAAGAAGGGAGTTCTACCTTTGTCAATTCATTCCAGCAGCAGGAGGTCCAATTTCAGGGAGACAGTCAGCTACAATAGTGCAGGGGATTACGTAGTTCATGGTGGAGGCACTCCGAAAGGTGGAGGAGTGAACTGTGGTTGAGGCTGAAACTTAGAGAGAAGGCCGGGAAAGTATTTTGGTAAGTATTGCAGCTATTTTGGACGCCATTTGCAGTAGGATTTACAGGTGGATCGAATCACCCAGTAGTTGAGCCATTGAGGGGAAATAGGGTCGAGTTTTCGAAGTCAATCATTGGCCAAATCATTTGTGGGTTATTTTGGGTATTTGGTGGAGAGGTCAAGATTAATTTCCCACAATTTTCTGAGCAATGGAGAGGGCCCTAGCAATAGTTTCATTCAGCCAACATTGTATTCTTGGGCATCTTCAACGTAGAGCTACAACAGCACAGGAGCAGATTGGAGAGGGGTGACTTATCTATCATTTGGGGCTTTGCTAGCTTGCCTTGAGCAAGCCTAGGTGCATTCCTTCCAGCTCCATAGTGTACACCCTTTATTTATCAATAAAAGAGCTCAACAACATAGTTTTTTTGGTGCAATTCATGGTCTGATTGTGTGTTCACTGTTTTATGGCTTTTTGTCTCTATTTGCTTTGAATATTTACTGTAAATTTTCCCTAGGAATATTACACCCTTTAGCAAGTGTGAATTTCTCTAAGAGAGCAAAAGGAAATTCATTGGGGGTTGAAAAAAGTCGGCAACAATGGAGTATAAACCAGAGAAATTGCAAAGGTTTACCTTTGACGAGGACAAGTTTTGCTTGGTGATTTTGCAGGTGTGAGATTGTTGCATTTTGGAGGGTCAAGTTTTCCTATTCTAGGGCTTGCGTAGGGGTCACTAGTTATTCACTGTGCAAGCATAGAGAACCAGAGGTTGTGGGGGTTGGACAAGGAGGAATAAGGAGGTTTGGGGGAGTTATTTGCGATGGAATTAGAGGAGGACTTTCTAGCAGTAGTATTGGGTATTTTTACAACAGTTATTCTCTACAACATAGTTTGCCAGCCAATTAGAGACCACACACTTCTTGGGGGTCACCGGGACATGTTAGAGTGAACCCATACCCTTTTGGAGTTTTTGTTGGTTTGGTGAGAAGAGTCTCCGATCAATTTTGCAGAATTTTCTAAGCAAATTTGAGGGCCGGAATATCATCTCCATTCCAGTGGCGACAATAGTGTTTCCAGGGCAAAGCGCAGTTATTAGGGGCGAGCCATTCTACCACTTGTGTCGATAAGATATTTTTGGGTTTTGATGGGTATCTAGTAAGGAGGCTGCCATAGAGTTGCAGCTCGTTCCGGGCACTCTTTAGGGCAAATATTCCAATTCCGTTCAATAGCCAATGTGTTATGAATAAAACATATATAAAATAATACAAATAATGTAAATAATGATAATAATAATAAATAATGATTAATTAGCTAGTAACTAGTTAATGAAGAGGACTGTCCCTAAGGACATAACCATTAGTGAAGAGGTACCTGCCTAGGGTATGTAAGAAATCCCTCACCCTCACTGTAATAATCACATTAATTCTTTATATAATTTTCAATTAATAATTACTTGTCCTACAATGGATGTCTTTCTTTTTGAAGTATTCTAAAAATTATTGCAGGTGTACGAACTTTGTTCATTACATTGGTATCAAAGCATTCCTCTGAGTATACGAACCTTGTTTGTTACATCAGTATTAGAGCATTCCTCTGAGTAAACAAACCTTGTTCGTTACATTGGTATCAAAGTTATTCGATCCTCTAGCCGCTCAACCGCTGCAAAGAACTAGTTTGATATGGTCTTTGACCATCAAATCTTCATCAACATTGTTGTCGTTGCAATCCAAGTGTTTCGCTACACACATTTCTGAAGATTCTCCATTCACCGTTAGGCCTTTGGCTATTGAAAAATAAAAAAAAAATTAACAAAAAAAATAAAATATAA
>APFE031270734.1:72124-95992 GCA_000404065.3 Pinus taeda | reverse complement strand
TGGTTTGGAATGAAGATGTGGGTGGCTGACTTCGCGGTGAGGGAGTTGAAATGGACGATGTAGATGAAAGAGTCTCACTGTCAGACTCTTGTGGTGTTTTCCTTACTCTTTTCCTGGTGGGGAGAGGGAATTCAGTTGGCTGGATGTCAAATTTTTCACTCTTTAATCTGGTCAGGGGATGAGCAGGATTGTACTGCGAAGTCACGCTGTTTTAAGATTTATCAGACCTCAGTGTAAAAATAGAAAATCCCTGGAGTTTGCGAATCAGAGTTTGAACTTCAGGGGGTTCAATGGTAGATTGGTCTGAAATATTAGGGTATGTAGCAGCAGTTAATATTCGAGCGACTTCTGACTATGGATTTAAACGTACTGGGAAGTCGGGGGAGTTGATGAGGGCGATTTACTCTCAGAATGGTATTTAGATTTTGATTTAGGTTCCATTCATAGTTCACGGGCCCTCCTTCTAGCACCAAATATGTTGAAGCCCCGAAAATCGGGTCGACAACAAGGGGGATACCCACCCGGTCTAGACCTTGGTTGGCAGCTCCTTATCCATTTGGTATAGCGGGTCCGATTGGGGATAATGGGACCAGTTTCCCAATCTAAGGGTGTGTGTGTGTGCAGAGTTGGATGATGCTGATCTAAGAGTACTTAAAGCTAATTTAATTCAGACTTTTAAACTAATCTAATGAGAAACAACACATCTAATCTACGCTAACCCAGGGTGTATTTCTTCTATTATGCGATCTAAAGAGATTTCAAACAATAACTGGTAATAGAGATCATTCAGCTACCATAAGAATAGGAATCAATTAACATAAACCACTTTGCATAAAAATTTAGGCAAAACAGTTGTGAACAGCATATCGCATAATAAGTTATTCATATATCAAACATAAATAAATGACTCCACCGTACAAAAGTGCCAAATGGTAACTCACACATTCATGCAATAACATATAAACAACTAAAAACTGTATATCACTTTAAGAATATAAACAGAAACGGTCAAGAGATAAAAGTACCATTTATGACTGGTTCCATTCATAAGCTTCAAGCAACAATGATTTATCTCTCCTTGCTCTAACATCTACTAAGAGTACATAAGTGCAACACCAGTAGCAGATATCAAATGCAAACATTAATAAACCTTGATCCATCCATTCATCAAAACACCCTCCGAGGGTGCAAAAGTGCATGTTCTGAGGACAAGTTCTTTTGACAAATTTCTGGACCCTTCTCTAAATGCCTGAGAAGGGTTTAAATACTGCTAACTAATTAACTTAATTACATAAATTTAGGATACGGCTTTAAATGACCGCCCTTCTGATAAAGCAAAACTATTTCTAAAAATTGAATCTAATTCCGAACCATTTCTGTATTTGCTCCTTAGTGCTGCAAGCATGCAACATTCGCCTAGGAAGAGTCGGCTGGTCGCCTTCCACTTTCGTTTGAGCTATGAAAATAGAAATGACAAGCGCTGGCACCACTTTCTGGTAAACTAGAAGATATTTTCGAGAATCTTCCTCTGGCTGGGTGTATTCACCGCGTGTATACTTGGTAATAACTCAAATTTCTCTCAAACTGATTCTGCTTTTGCTATTTCGGTTTCCGGCCTTGCGAATGACTGAACAAGTTAGGGACTTTACTCTCTGAACAATTTTCTGCATCGAAAACTGCCTCCGTTCTTTGTTCCAGGCTTTTCTGGTGCGTTTTCCTTCTTTAGCGCCTTTTTTTTCTTTTTTGCTTTACCGGGCATAAGCTTCAGGGTCTTTTGTAAACATGCTGCTTTTGTGCGCCTTTGACTCTGAGCTTTGGATGGCCTATTGACATCAGCATCTGTTGAGTGATACTCTGGAATCTGTGGTCCTGTCGCATGCGGCATCCACTTCTGAAGGGATCTCTTTTCTGTTCTCCGAGCATTGACGCTTTCTCCTTTTCCTTAGATGTTTCCTGCACATTGCTTCATTTTATTTCCTGTCTTACAGTTTACGCAAAGGAAAAGAGTAATAGTAATAAAGATTGACATGAAAGCTCTAAGCTCTTATGAATGCATAATCATGACACCCATAGCGAACTGACTCTTCGAAAAACACAAAATTGTCCTTCCTGAATATTTTGGCGTACAATCATTAATTTCTTTTAAGGCGCGCGCCCAATTTTGGTTTACGGATAACTTTCCTTGAATACTGCGCCGAGGAAGATTCGCAATGGGTGATTTCTGCGACTCACATCACAGCATCGCGGATCGCGTCGTCAAGATGTGTCATCGCAGAAAATCATGATCGCGAATTTTCGTAAATCGCATGTATCGCAGATCGTAGCATCGCAGATCGCGCTTAGTCATTCAATCATTGTGTGATGCTTACGCGATGTTGCGATATGCGACGTCGCATATCGGCCGTCAGAGATTTCTTAAGTTTTTTCATTTAAGAGCGCTTCATAATGAATGCGATGCGATGAATTTTGCGTCGCTTCTTCGCAGTTTATTATGCTCTTAAGAAAACGTTTCATTCTCTTCTCGCGATGCGATACAGTTTTAAGGAGTTGAATACAAACATTTTCATAAAATGTTTTTTTGGATTTTTATTAAGGGTCCCCATTTGCTTGGTGTTATTGCTAATATCAAACAAAGAGGGGGGTTGTTGGTGGCCACAACAGAATGTTCTATAAAGTGGATCAAGTCAAGTTTTTAATCTTAGCCATTGATTAGAGACTTAATCTCGGTCGTTGAAGTCTCAACGAGAAAAGTATAAGGAGGCTTTGGGTTCATTTAGGAACACACCGAGAGAACGAATTGATCTATAGTTTGAAATTTTTGGGGCTTGGAACTGAGAAATTCGAAGTAAGTGATCATTCTGCAGTAGAGGGGCAAGGATAGTTTAGGAATACTGGGAAGAGAGGCGGAGAGCCACCAGTGGAGGCAACGCAACACCTAGAGGGGCTGACGCTGGGCTAGTCTAGGGCCACACAGGCTTGACACAGAGCCAAAAGGGCCAGCGCAGAAGGGAAGCTGCCTTCACGCAGAAATCCAGAACTGTCGGGGAGTCGCCAGAAGAGATGGAGTGGTTGACACAAAAGCTCCAAGAGGTAGAAAAGACAGCGCAGGGCTGACTTAGAGCCTTTGAGGCTAACGCAGGGCCTATGCAGGTCTGGTGCAAATATAGTTGGGGGTTTGCCTGTTCTGCTACCGGATCAGCTGGAAACTATCAGGTGAAGTGAGGTAATCTCACTCAGTTTTACGCCATTATATTTTTCTCTATAACTGGATTGCCAAGAGGGCATCCATCATTGTATTCAGAACTACTGCTTAATACTATAAAACTCTCAGAGTTGCTGCACCAGATTTCCCGCATTGGGTTTTCCGGGGACAACTTTGTCCAAAAATAACCGTGTCCTATGTATCTTGTTCTTTGCTCAGTTTCTTGTTTCATGTAATCAAATTAAATTGGTGTAGGCTGCAAAAGTAATTTACTTCAGTATTTTTTAGAAAATAACTTGATAATGTATATTAAAATCAAGTAGGAGAAGTAAATTCAGTTTTGTTGTGGTAGGGGTTCCTTGAGTATAGGAATTTTCACACAACCGACAGTTGTAGCCCCTACTTGTCTGTCCATCTATTTCAGAGCCGCCCACCTCAACCTATAATAGTTATTTGTCAACTGTCCATATGATTTACCCACCATGATTCTGTCCACATATCTAGATAATGCTACCCGACAACAGCTTAAATCGTTGCCATCGTACGATCACCATAAATCGTGATGGTTCTACTCTTATTGATTCAAATTTAGCATATTAAGAATCACAAAGTCAATATATTGAAGTATATATAAAGGAGACTATCAAATAAAAACGGAAAGGGGTATTTAAAAAATAAAAAAATACATTGAGGAAAAAGGTCAACATAAAGAATAAAGTACAAAAAAGAGTATCAAATTATATTAAAAGGAAAAAAAAAATTAAGTTTTGAAGGTTTATAAAAAAAACCGGGTTACTTTAAAAACCCTAACTTCATCGCGACAAACAAAAAATGGAGTCTAATTCAAAAATAAAGGAAAGAAGATTTTCCTGTAAAGGTTTTTCGATCATAGATTATAGAATAATTGCATTAAAAGGGAACATCCTAGGGAAAAATGTTAATATCGTTATCAGTACAAGCAACCACGAAAATCACATTAATGTAAATTTGGCAAATCAGCTATTATTCTTAGATGCCAATGTAGGCAAAACAAAAGATATTTTTGGTAAAAAATATGAAATTAATGATTTACAAGTGACAATTGATCATTTTGAGTACATATCTCAATTTTGTGTTGTAACCATATATGATAGAGAGGTTGACATAATTCTTGGTCAACGTTGGTTTAAAGAATTGGGTACTCTCATGTTAAACATAGAGAAAAGAAATTGACGTTTTCTTATAAGGGAAGGATGAGCACATTCTGAGACATGACAATGAAGTCAGAATCAATAATGCCTTCTTCAAAAGACTTTAAAGATATTACAAAATTAATACCTCAAAAGAATCAAAACACAATACCGGAGAAGAAAAAAGAGCTTGAGGAGGTCATATCCAATAAAAACGAAGAGAATTCTCGTTTAAAAGATCATATCCAAAAACTACTTGCACAAGTCAAAAAATGTAAAACTAAGAAGCACAATTTAGAGCAAGAAAATGAAAGTTCCGACAAGAAGCTCAATGAAATTTTATCAAATAAAGAAGAGGAAAATTTATGCTTAAAGAACCTTAATAAAAAATTATTAGAACAAATTAAGTGTTTAAAAGATGATAAGTTTGAATGTCAAAATAAAGTAGACTCAGAAAATGAGGAACTTTTACAGCTCAAAAATCATACTCAAAGTCTACTCACTCAAATTAAGAAACTTAAAAAATTATTGAATAACAAATTAGAAGAATTTATCAAGAAAGAAGTGTAGAAGTCTTCAGTCCAAGTTGAAGAAACAAATACGAACACCAATCCAATCAATTACAACTCAAGAAAATATCAAACCAGTTGAAGGAAAAACATATTCAGATGTTGAAATTCAAACAATGAAAATTCCAAGTGAAGATTTTGTAACCAACTCAACAACATTAGTGTCGGAAGTAAAGCAAAAAATTGCCACACTTGATAAGAGGAAGTCAAGCCAAAAGAACTCCTTATCGACATTTGAATCACAAGAGTAGACAACTCAAACAGTTCACGTATTTGTACAACTCAAAACATAAACAAAAAATTTATGTTCCCAAGAATGATTTCGACACAATCTAGGCTGACGATAATAATTTATCTCAACTATCAAGTAATTGCAAAGTTCCTTAGAAGATTGATTTAGGATGGTCTAATCCCTTCTCAGTTCAACAATTTTATTTATCACTCAAAAGATCATATAATCTTGTATCAACAAAGTTGGTAGTTCCGAGACGAAAAGACATTCAAAACCGAAAAAAAATGATCAAGACTTTTCATCAGTAAGCTTTGAGGAAAAAGGTTTTGAAGAGGAAGACAATGTTATGAATAATATATATATATATATAAAATAATACAAATAATGTAAACAATAGTAATAATAAATAATGATTAATTATCTAGTAACTAGTAAATAAAGAGGTATGTCCCTAAGGAAATAACCATTGGTAAAGAGGTACCTGCCTAGGGTATATAAGCAGGCCCTCACCCTCATTGTAATCATCACATCAATTTTTTATATAATATTCAATATATAATTACTTGTCCTACAATGGATGCCTTTGTCTTTGAAGTATTCTAAAGATTATTGTAGGTATACGAACTTTGTCCGTTACATTGGTATCAAAGCATTCCTCTGAGTATACAAACCTTGTTCATTACACAACAACATCATTTTCTATGCAAGATATAGTTTTGGTGGAGAACTTCTCTGACACTTGGGAATTGTACTCTCACCTGAGCTCTGTGTAGCTTGCAGTAGCAAGCCTAGGTTCTATCTTTCTTATCATCTGATGTACTCAGTCATCCACATTAATAAAATGGCTCAGTTATTCACCCTATTTCTTGTGTTTTATTGACTGGTGCATGTGTAGAAAAAATTATTTGCTATAACCTAGCTCATGTGTCTATTATTAGCTGTAAATTTCAATTTGGAATATTACAATTTCTCTCCACCCTTCTAGAAGCACTTTATTTAATCATTTTATTTCCATGCTATAATATTCTCCTCCATATTTTATTTAAGTGACATTTTAAATCACTTGTCCCCTTTTTGGCCTTTTTTCTTCAACGAAGCCTTTTGCCCTTTTTATTTAATTAAGTGACTAATTGAAGTCACTTTTAAGTTTTAATCTAGGAAAATCGTAAATCTGCCTCTATGATCTCTCCAGCCACTGAAAGTCACTTTTCATCATCCCATCCTTTAGATCTCTTCATTCTGGTTCCAACGAGCTATTACACTAAGGTGTTCCTCCAAATAATTTGCTCCCAGTAACACCTTTAATGTTTTTAATTGAGATATGTTGATTATAAGCCCATTTTACGGGAATTATCTGAATGCAACGGAACAAATAACAAACTATGCAGAACTGACCCTGATGATGAAATATGCCAAGCAAACTCGGTCAGACCCCATAAAAATCCTCCAAAAATCCTTTGGGCCCATTGATGATGTAATCTTGCTCCTGTGACCTAACTGTCACACATCTTGGACATTAATCCTAACTGCATCATATGGGAAGCTGAAAATGGGGACATTACAGGTATATAGATTTCTAACATATTGTACATCTTCTGTCGGAAAGGACATCCATTCAAAATTTCTAATTGCATTTGTTCATATCAAGGGGTAATTTAGGAAAATTATGGTTGAAGTTTATTTCATGAACAAAATGTATTCTTAAATGCCTTAGTGTCAAGTGTAAATCTTTGTTGATCGTAGTGCTTTTTACAGAATACGCTGATGGTCTTAAACATTATGGAAATGAGGTTGTTATTTCAAGATGCACCTGTTCAAATGGTCCTCTTTCTCAAGTATTATTTTAACAATTTTTCATCTACGAAGAAGAAATCATGGTCAATTACAGTGCATTATGCAGCAGTCCAAGGACTTCTGCTAAATTTTTTAATAACCAATACAACTCACATAATTGTTTTGCTCTAATCAGATTGCATTAGATCCAAAGCAGTTTTTGGGTGTGAAGTCAGTTGCAGATGCTGTTGAATATCTCCACTCTGGTCAAAGCATAGGCAAGGTAAATAGTGATACTCTGAATATTCTCTATTCACTTCAATCTAATTGAAGGCAAATTCTTGTTTACCAACTACAGGAAATTTGTGCTGAACTAAGTCAAACAGAAATTTATTACTTGTGCACTTATTCTTCTTGCTATGGAAATGATGTAGGTGGTTGTCTGCATAGATCCAAGCTTCCATCAATTAACTGCACGGTTGTAGGTGTGGAAATTTGAACTATTCATGTATTCACTGAAGCATGAATATAAAATGCTTGCAGTTGAGCACTAGTGATTTCTTGAATGCTTATTCTGTTATTTCTCAGCACTATTTTCTAACACTTGAAGATTATTAGTGTGTACATTGCAGCATAGTAATAGTAGTAACTCATTTAAAACCGTAACAGTGGCACAAAACAGTGTGAGTAGTAGTAAAAGCATGAATTGTGGCAAGCTTGTTCCTCTGCAAATTGGCAGTGGTGTAATCAATTTCAAAGGTGTGAGAAGACATCGTTAACTTGGAACATCTTGATATATTTATATAAAAAATTTATGTATTTTCAGTGACACTTCCCAAATTTTTTCATTTAATCAAGATGGATGCACGGAAAATACAATGAATGAGCAATGAAATTTGCATGATTTTGGCTTGACCCTTTAAGACTCTAATCACTACATTGCAATAGGTGATAAACAGAAAAGCATTATATCTACAATGCAATGTTATATAGTGTTGACAGCAGCATAAACACAAATCCCATGAGGCCATACACCATATCCTAGTAATTGAATTTAATTGACTACCTAACAACACTGTTAAGTTTAGGTATGTTCTATGCTTAGAGCAATTTATTTCAATTTTCACAGTTAGCTCAATATCTTTTCCAGATTAGTAATCACAACAACATTAAAGTAAACTGCAGATAGAACATAAACATAAATCGCAGAAGACAAGCCTAGACAAGAGGACACAAGATGTGGCGCTAGCCAGGGACAAACCCCAATGTGGGGAAACCCTTGATCAATTCTTCTTATATGGTCTTCAATAGTTCAGCAGAGAGGGAAAGAGATAGTACATTTACAACAGAAGTCAACACTTTGACTTATCTAGATAAGAACATAGATCATCTCTAAGAAGATGATACATGAGATCAGTTGAAGACCCGCTGCTTCAACTGATTCTCCAAGGTGACTTCTTCACCTATCATCGTGCTGCATCTCGTCATCTTACTGCACCTCACCGTGCTGCACCTCGCTGCACCCATCATCTCAGTGCTGGAACCTAATGACCATGCTGTACACTTCATACTGCTGCACCTGTCACTGTGTTGCTCTCATCACTGCATCCAATATGCTGCAATCATTTACACTCACCAGTCTTAGCTGCTTGCTATGGCTTACAGCCTAGCAGAGCAGCTAGATTCCTTCACCAAACCCAAAGTGTAGTAAAATAACAGTCACAATGTCTGCCCAGATTTGTCTGCAATTGTCCTCTAAGGGAAGGCTGTCACTGCCTTCCACAAGACTGTCCTCCATTTACTACAGCATGTATATATATCTCACATGCCATACATCGGACTGAAGATGTCACTGTCATGTGTTCACTAGATAACATACAACACAGTCATAGTGTAGATAGTTTCCCACATAAACTATCCATCCAGAACTCAGATTAAGGTTCTGACTTTGCACTCCTAAACTAGGCCTACTGCCCAGCAAACTCAGCCTAGAGAGAAGACTTCTACAATGCAATGCTTCTTCATTATGATAGTGAATTCCCAGTCCTTAACTCATGCCTTATAACCATTTTATTTAACATGCGACAACAACACATATATTTCCATGCTGTCACCTACAGCACACATAGGCCTTGTGCTGTTGATTAGGGCTACATATAGTAGATAAGACAGCGGCTAGGTATCCTTGGTTTGACTGCGGATTAGGGCCTTTAATTTCTACTCGTTAGGCCTCCTTAGACTACGGCTAGGGCACCTTTAAGACTGTGGATATATCTCCTCCTTAACGCTGCTAGATCTCTCCATTAACTGAAGCCAAATCTCTCCCTTGCTTGCAGCTAAGACTCTTCCTTACTGCGGCTAAGGTAAGGCAAGATCTACCTCCCATTAGGATTGTGTATAGGGCAGCATTAGCCCTTCCTTGACAGCTGATTAGGGCACACTTGAACAACAACTTGAGCTCCTAGATTGGAGTGCGGCTAGGGCATCTTATCTCCATTAAGACAGCGTATAGAACCCTTCTTGATTACGTAGAGGTGTCTCCTCCTAGGACTGTGTAGAGACTTCTTTGATTAACTGCGTTAAGGTTTCTTCATTAGGGCAGCGTAGAGCCTTTCTCCATTAGGGCAGTGTAATCCCTTAGGATCTCTCCTCCTACGAAAACCCAAAGACAAGTAGAGTACTATAGAGGAAGAGATCCCAAGTGAGTGTGTGCAAATGAATTTCAAGGCACCTCTATTTATACTAAAACATTGAGCACATGTGGGGTTTATTTGGTTGTTGGCCGACCTTGACGAATTGTCCCATAACACAAATAAATTCATATCTCCATGAATACTTATCAGAATCGGATGATCTTTAGATCAATCCTACACGTCTCGATGAGAGGGATCCAAGAAAAATATCAGTTGCCATTAATAAGATGACCCACATGGATTTTGGCCCTAGTTGCCAATTTTAACACCCCCTCTCAACTAGGGCGAACTCCCTTCGCTGATCCATATGTCCAACTATACTATCTCTGGCATCAGTGCCCTGCACTACTCTGCTCTGCTATGCTCTGTTGAGCTCTGCTTTGCTCTGTTATGCTCTGCTCTGCTCTGCTGAACCATGAAGAATAAGAATTGATCGAGAATGTCTCATACCATTCTCTGACCCAAAGTCAGTTCCATATGAAGAGAGTGTGTCATACCACTCTTACTGACCCGAAGTCAATTTCATTGATCCCAGATCAATATCACAAGAGAGTCTCTCAAACCACTCATTATGATCCCAGATCAATATCACAAGAGAGTGTCTCAAACCACTCTTTCTGATCCCAGATCAATGAAGGTCATCCTAGCATAGAGAGTGCGGTAGATACAACGATGCACCCATCGATAGTACTACTATGGTCCCTAACCCCATTTCCCTGCTCATTGGTCAGATGAGAGATACTTCCCATGAGTCCCAGACTGCATGGGTAGAATGCCTCAATAGGAGAACTAATCATCCTGTCCCTAAGTCACCTCGAGATATCACAGGGGAAGGTTGAGCCTTTCACCCTGTACACAACGCACCATTAGGGGAGGGTGAGTCGCCCTATGGTCGTGTGTTGCTCCTGTAAGTACCCCAAGCCCCCCAGAGCTCCCAGAGCTCAATGCATGCAACATGCATGACCCTTATAAGAAGGCATCTCAACGACTCCAAGTCATTCGGGAAAGTCACAAATTTTACCTTTCCCCGGCACTTTGACAAAATGTCTGCAACCTGTACATCAGTCTCAATGTGATGGAGCCTCCTTGCTCATCGACGTGCCATATCCCAAATAAGGTAGTATCTAATGTCTATCTGTTGGAGAAATCATCGAATACAGGATTCCTCAACAATCGAATCCCCCCCTGGTTGTCACAGAGGATCATGGTGGTATTCATCATGTGTACAAACAACTCACTAAAGAGCTTCCACATCCAGGTAGCTTCATATGAGATCATACTCATAGCTATGTACGCGGCTGTGCTTATAGAAACCGACTTCTGCTTCCTGCTCATCCATGATATCGAAGCAGAACCCAAAGAGAACCAGCACTGAGAAGTGCTCTAGTGATCCTCCACACTGCCTGCCCAGTCAACATTCGAATAATCATGCATCGTCATTTTTCCAGCAATGTATCTCAATCCATGAGAGATTGTACCCCGAAGATATCTCAGAAGATTCTAGGCACCAATCCAGTGTGGCTCAACCATATATGAGCTCACCATGCTAACTACAAATCATATGTCCGGACGGAAGTTCACCAAGAACATCAACACGAATGAGTTTATGAAACTCAGAGGTATTTTTACAAATCTAGTCCGGCATCACTACCATATAACTTCTAAAAGTTAAGGTCCTCGAGGTAGTCACGAGCTTGCAGTTTACCGTTCCACATCTGAAATCCAACTCCCTCTTACTTCTACAAATGAGAGGGTCTGCACCTGTCAGAAATTGGTCATCCTCAGAAGGTGCCAGTATGATAGGTCTATCATCCACAACCTTTGAGCAATGGTTTGGATCGGTTTCACTCCTAGTGAATCTCAGCTTTATCAGACAACATACTAAGCACGGGGTGTTTTGCTTCAAGTCATAGAGGGCTTTCTTCCACCTGCATACATGAGATTCCCGATGAATCTCAAACCCCTTGGGTTGTTCCAAGCTTGTGGACCTGCTACATGAGGGGAATGGTTCCCTTGTAAGATTTTCCTTCGGTACATCTCAAACATGTACCTTCATGCTCTTTTTGAATTCAGGCATCCTAGTCACCATCTAACTCACATCGGGTAGTGCCCCACAATAAGTAGACCTCCGGTGTTATAGATGAGATGTGTCAACTGACATGATCCCCAATGGATCATCCTGCAACTTGGTACAAATTGCGAACCCTAAATTCATTACTAAAAGTATCTTTGAAAATTCTATTTTCAAATGCATACCTTTCCATCGATGAATGTCGCCCTGAAACCTTTGGCTTCCATTGCCGAAATGGACACCAGGTTCTTCTTGCAATCAGGTACATAAAAGAGATTCTGTAAATGGATCGAGTTACCCTAATTCAATTGAGGGGTAACATTTCCTACACCCTTTCTGGGATAGGTGGCATCAGCTCCAAGTATAATCCCACGATTGTTTCTTACCAAATTCGAGAGCACCCTTCTATCCGATGAAGTGCCTTGAAGCACTATAATCAATAAGCCAGATTCCCACAAAATCTGAAGGAGAGGGCTTGTTGTCGCACAGATTGTCACGACAACGCTCAGACCGGGGGCTGTCACCCTGATCCCCGATCTCTCCGTTTAAGCCTGTCTCCCGTGGCTAAGGGGGGTAGACCCTATGGGACAATGAATGACCAACTGTGGACCAGTTGGGTTGGGAGACACGAGGGGCAACAAGCACTTAATTGATTTTATTAAGTTAATAGACCAGTGCCTTATGAAATAAATGATTAAACGATTATTTATTGAATATTGTAGAAATATAAACCATGTAGAACAATCATTTATCATCAAATAACTCAAGCGATGTAAGATTTTCAACAAATGCACAACCCCTTTAAATGATCCAGCAATTAAACTTCAAGAAAAATTAAATGCTTTAAATGACCATAAAATTTAAATGATGACCAGCTACCACTTTCATATAGCCAACTTGTAAATAAACATTTTAAGTGCGTTTAGCTTTAAAAAAATGGACCATAAAAAATGAATTTTCAATTTTTTTTTTATTAAGCTTTTTCAAAATATTTTTTAATTTTTTTTATTTTTGTTTTGTTTGCAAGTGCTGGAGCAGCGTGGAAGGAATCCGCAGGAAGTAATGCTGAAGAGAAATGTGGAAATGGAGTTGTGACGAGACAAGGATTTGATTTGTAGCAAAGTGAGAGGAGCTGTAAATATTTTCCAGAAATCTTGACAAAATTTTAACTCGCTCTCCTTCAGATTTCTTGAAACCCTCATAAAAAAAATTTAGATCTGAAAATGAATGATTTTAAAACCATTGGAATGCAAGATTGCTGGTTGATATTTTTGGAAAGCAATTTTAAATAAAACCCCAGCAAACAGATAGCTTGGAGAATCTCGAATTTCTTCAGCAAAAAACCTGCAAGAACTGATCCTGAGGCCAGATCTTACCCTCCAGGGCCTAGATCTGGCTTCAAACAAAAATTTCTCCTCAGACCTGTAACCTACAACCTGTAATGGCAAAACAGAACACCCAAAGATAATATGTGCAAGAAATGAAACTGAAAACCCTAACTAAATAATTACAGTATTCACAAACTACAGACTCTAAAATAGCCAAATTTCTCGTTATGCCACAAATATTTTCAGAATTTAAATTTTAATGTGAGATACTTCAGAAAACCCTTCATGCATTCATTAAAAAAAAATCAGATGATAAGCCCGGGATTAAAAACTAGCTGGGCTCTTTCAGAAAACACAATCCGGGAGTTGGCTGGCTCAGCTGAGAAATTCCCCTAACGCCTAGTAAACTCAAAACTTAAGATTTCCTGCACAGCTTAAAATCAACCATTAACATAGAGGGAGAAAACAATAATGAAATCCAGATCAAATGGAGATACCTGCCATTATATTTCAGAATCTAAACTATCGTTCAAACCCCAGAGATCAGACAAGATACCTGTGCCTGAATCAATCTTCATCAAGCTATTATCAATGACTGAAAATAAGATTATGCAGAAAAATATAACAATCTTACAGCATTTCCAGAAGAGTAACACCAGCAAGATTTTTAACCCCAAAGTCTTTCTTTATTGCACAAAAAATGACTACAAGAGAGCTTCTTTAGCACCAGACTGTCGGATCTAATCTGATCTTAAATGACCCCTAGCACCCTATTTAAAGGAAAAATTTCCAACGGCTAGTTCGAGTGATCCATGTGAAAATGATCTCGACCGTCGATGAGGATCAAGATATCTTTTAATCTCATCCGTTGAATTTTTAAATGCATTTTAATATATTAAAAAATTGAAATTCTGCATTTATTTACTCAAAAATTTGACTCATTATTATTTTGTTTTTTTTAAAATTTATTTTATTTTATTTTTTTTTTTATTTTTTAATTATGTTTTAAATTTTATTATTATTTTTAATTTATTTATTTATTTATTTTAATTTTTTTATATTATTTTTAATTTTTTAGTTTTCTAATTTTTTTTTAAATTTTTTATTATTAATTATATCTTTCTTCTTTTTTTTTCTTTTTTTTTTCAATTTTTAATTTTTATTTTTAAATGGATCCTCAAACTTAGCCTTTGGAAAAATTACCTAGGACCTGGGACTTATGAGGGGATTAAAACATTTTCTAACCCTCAAGACACTTTACATCATGAACTTTAAAGTTTTATATCTTAAGGGGGAAAACCCATTTGACATAGACCCTCATAGACCACCCAGTTCTGCGACCAAACATAATCTAGCAGATCAACGCACTAGGATTCCCCTAAGATTCTAATTGCAAAATTCATTCCGGCTTCGGGGTTAGGCTGAAGGAAAACTCTGCCGATCATGGATCGGTGAGACAAAAAACCTTCCGGAACGTAGATTATCACTAGAAAATTAGGTCCACCTAGGCAATTTACATACATGACTCAAATCTGCTAAGATTATTTACAATTTACATATGCAGACTGGGTTTACAAAACAATATGATCGGGCTGATGATGATAGGCACAAACACGTTGCTCAAGCGCTATCCCTTCTGCGGAAAAGGGGGTGTACTGCTAATGGGTAGTTGACACATAGTGGTCAACAGGGCCAATACAAGATAAAGCTTCTTTATCTTATCAAAAACAACATTTGATTCTTCATACCTGGGGTTCCTTTCTTTCCTTGAAGAGTCGGTTGTTTCCTTGATGACCTGCATTATCTGTGATTCCTCCAATCATTGAAGATGTCCCTGGAATGATTGTTATCTTCATCAAGAGATGTGTCCGTTCCATTTGGATACTCCTTCGCATAATGGTCAAATGTATTGTAAGCAAGGCATCTGCCTTTCCTTTCATGTTGAGATCCGGACTTCCCATTGAAGTGATGTGTAGGTAGGCCATCAGAAGCTTTCGCTGTGCCATTCTGATAATATACTCTGCTTCGACTTTACCCTTGGCAAATTTGAAGAGGGATGAGGAATCCATTGATCCTTTTGTCCTTTCCCAACTGTTTTTAGTGATTGCTCTTTCACTCTTGCTTGGGCTTTGTCTTCACCTCAGCTCCGATTCCATGTGAAGTTTAGGTATGTTCTATGCTTAGAGAAATTTATTTCAATTTTCACAGTTAGCTCAATACCTTTCCAGATTAGCAGTCACATCAGCATTAAAGTAAACTACAGATAGAACATAAACATAAATCGCAGAAGACAAGCCAAGACAAGAGGACACAAGATGTGGCACTAGCCAGGGACAAACCCCAATATGGTGAAACCCTTGATCAATTCTTCTTATATGTTCTTCAATAGTTCAACAGAGAGAGAGAGAGAGAGAGGCAGTACATTTACAACAAAAGTCAACACTTTGACTTATCTAGATAAGATCATAGATCATCTCTAAGAAGATGATACATGAGATCAGTTGAAGACAAGCTGCTTCAACTGATTCTCCAAGGTGACTCCTTCACCTATCATCGTACTGCATCTCGTCATCATGTTGCACCTCACCGTGTTGCACCATGTTGCATCCATCATCACAGTGTTGGACCTAATGACCATGTTGTACACTTCATACTGTTGCACCTATCACTATGTTGCTCTCATCATTGATCTGCACCCAATGTTGCACCCATCACGCTGCATCCATCACTACATCCAATATGCTGCAATCATTTACCCTCACCAGTCTTAGTTACTTTCTATGGCTTATAGCCTAGTAGAGCAGCTAGACTCCTTCAACAAACCCAAAGTGCAGTCAACTAACAGTCACAATGTCTACCTAGATTTGTCTGCAATTATCCTCTAAGGGAAGGTTGTCATTGCCTTCCACAAGATTGTCCTCCATTTACTACAGCATGTATATATATCGGACATGCCATACATCAAACTGAAGATGTCAATGTCGCGTGTTCACTAGATAACATACAACACAATCATACTGAAGATAGTTTCCCACATAAACTATCCATCCAGAAATTAGATTAAGGTTCTAACCTTGCACTCCTAAAGTAGGCCTACTACCCAACAAACTTGGCCTAGAGAGTAGACTTCTACAATGCAATGCTTCTTCTTTATGACAGTGAATTCACAGTCCTTAAATCATGCATTGTAACCATTTTATTTAACATGTTGTCACCTACAACACACATAGACCTTGTGTTGTTGATTAGGGCTGTGTATAGTAGATAAGACAGCAACTAGATATCCTTGGTTGGACTATGGATTAGGGCCTTTACTTGCTGCTCGTTAGGCCTCCTTAGACTGCGGCTAGGGCACCTTTAAGACTGTGGATATATATCCTCCTTAACGCTGCTAGAGCTCTCCCATAACTGCGGCCAAATATCTCCCTTGCCTACGGCTAAGACTCTTCCTTACTGCGGCTAAGGTAAGGCAAGATCTACCTCCCATTAGGACTGTGTATAGGGCAACATTAGCTCTTCCTTGACAGCTGATTAGGGCACACTTGAACAACAACTTGAGCTCCTAGATTGGACTGTGGCTAGGGAATCTTATCTCCATTAAGACAGCATATAGAACCCTTCTTAACTGCGTAGAGGTGTCTCCTCCTAGGACTGCGTAGCCTTCTTTGATTAACTGCAATAGGGCTTCTTCATTAGGGCAGCGTAGAGCCTTTCTCCATTAGGGCAGCATTATCCCTTAGGATCTCTCCTCCTACCAAAACCCAAAGACAAGTAGAGAGGAAGAGATCCCGAGTGTGTCCAAATGACTTTCAAGGCACCTCTATTTATACTAAAATGTTGAGCACATGTGGGGTTTATTTGGTTGCTGGCTGACCTTGACGAATTGTCCCATAACACAAATAAATTCATATCTCCATGAATACTTATCGGAATCGGATGATCTTTAGATCAATCCTACACGTCTCGATGAGAGGGATCCAAGAAAAATATCAGCTGCCATTAATAAGATCACCCACATGGAGTTTGGCCCTAGTTGACAATTTTAATAGAAACTCACTTGATATTCACAATTTCTTTTAAATAAACCATGTTGCTGCCCAAACTAGCAGGCCCTATAAAGAGCGCAAAGCTAGAAGGCACAACAACACCTTCGGATAGAGGCCTATTGTCACCAAAGCCTAAGTCCCCTTCTCTGCTTGGATTTTCAGCGACAGGAGGAGTCCTAGTATTCCTGACTTGTGATAGATATGTCTATGAAAGGCTTGGAGTGAGGTAAGGTGGCTCATTCAGTGGAAAGTTTAACCAATGTGTGAGTTTTGAGAGAAGCTAGTAAGACTTTCCACGAAAAATCCCTTAAAAAAGAACCTACACTAGACCGAGGGTTGAGATATATGACGATATATGGGCACATCCAAGGTCAAGGTAGACAAGAGAAAAGGCAACTTATGATTTACTCAAATGAGCACTAAAGTATATTCCTTGAAGAAAGCCCCTAGTTGAAGGATTAGCTTCTAGGGTTCCCACTTGGTGTGAAGGCCAGGGCATCAAATTTCTAGAGCTTCTACTATAGGAAATCCTCTTAAACTTGAGGATCACTAGAGGATACACTAGGAAGGGGTCTATCCAAGTGAAACTCAAAATGCACTCCTCTAATGGATTTCGCACCAAGCCCTAGAGAGGCCTCCTTATCCTTAAAGGGATCAAGAAAAGAAAGTAAGAAGGAGGTGAAGGGAAAGATAATTTATCAATTTTAGAGTGATCGCCAAGGATTAAGGCCAGTGCCTAACAATTGGGAGAATTGGAGTCAAAGATAATCTTGATATGGGAACTTGCTCTTCAAGGAGACCTTGAAGCAACGTCGCTAGCCCTAAAGAAGCAACAACAAAATGACTTATAGATATTTACACTTCAATGACATTTGTTGATGGTGTTTCAAGGATGCAACATGCAACAAAACCTCTAATAACATTCATTCATTCATTATCCATGAATAATACATGCAAAATTTCCAAATAACTTCATTGTTTAAACAAATTCCATTAATTAGGGCACATTAACAACCATGAGAAAATATTCCATGCATTAGACATTAATCAAGATTCAGAAATATGGCATTAAACATCACTTACAAGATAATGAAGAATATATCCATCCATCACAATGTCAAAATGCAGCTCCAAGAGAGATTAGCGAAAATTTCCAAAAATCAAAATGCATCGAAATCATCCAAATTCGTCCAACAATTGCGAGTCTGAAATTTTCAAGAAGAGATATCGAAATCCAAGTGATGATGGATAGAATGAGACTAGGTATCATCTATTTATACACGAGTTATGTGTTCAAAAATGAAAAGGCAAAACCCCTCCAACGCCTAAAATGTCCAATAACCCACCCATGGCTGCAAGCCAACCATGATAGCTCAAAATTAAATCAAACAAGCCTTCTTAAGCCCACGCAAAGCTGATGTGGAGACCTAGGCAGCACTGAGGCCTCACAGCCTCACGTGCTAAGGATGAGAGTGAGGGCCTCAAAAATGATGAATAAGAGGGGAATGCCCTCCAAATGAAGCAAAACATGTCCAAACCCCTATTTGGGCTCTATGGGCTCTAAATGGTTCTCATGGGTCTCTGAGTGGCTCATAATCAAGTGGATGCTCCATCACTGAGGGCTAGAAGATGCACATGCCCGCCCATGTCTCCCTAGGAAAGACAAACCTCCTCTGGGCCCAGGATCAACTGCCAAGTGTCAGGTGCAATTTGTAGCTGGTATGCAACGTGATTTAAGTGCATCGTCAGCTCTGTATAACTAGGGCACGACAAGCAAGTAGTGGTATTGAAGGAATCCCATGGCATGGCAATCAATGCTCTGCATGGATGGAGGCCCATGGCTCTCAACTCTCACCCTACAAATGTCATTATGATCCTATGGAGCGCTTGGATCCTATATAGGGAGGCCAAGTCCAAGATGAAAACCCACCTACAATCCTATATAAGATCCACTGCGTCTCCTCATCTTCCAATACAATGATCCACTAGTGTAATTGGGTAAATAAGCTCACTAATCAGGGGCAAAAGTGGACACTTCATAGTGGCTTTCCCTTCCAAATTTGGGCTTTGAACATGTATTGGTGTTACCTTCCTAGGTAGGAGTGGTTAATGAAGGACCCTATTAGGTGGTTTCAACCTCTAAAGAAATGACAGGTCCATGGCACATCCATCACATGGCAGGTGTCATGAGAAATAGTGATGGAACAGAGTGGGGACAAAAGGGAAGGCTCCAAGCCACATGCCATGGTACAAGGGTAGCTATGATGAAGGAGGCCCATACCTTGGGTGTATGAATGTAAGGAGAGAGAAATCATGGTACATCAATTATCTCGGCCTTTGTTTTCCACCCTTCTTCATTTTCCTTTTTCCTTTTGTTGATTTTTCTTTATTTTACTACTCGGGGCTCAAGGGGATGAGAGCATGATGTGTAAAATGTAGCAATGATTACCCCTTTCAGATGGGGCAGTTCATCAACCACCAAGGGTTGCAACATTCATGGGTTCCTTAATAATGCAAGGGGGGAACTCATAGGGGCCCTAGGAACCAGAGTGATGGCCATAATGATAAGGGGTAGAGCTCATGCTTGTCTTTTGCCCACGTTCTAAATTTTATTATCCCAACCATCCTTTTCATTGTGTGGTACATTTCCTGTTGTATGTGGCCATATTATGCTTTTATCTTTCTTTTTAGCTGCAGCTACGTCCTGGGCATCGTTCCAGGTCCGACCCAAGGTGTGGACAAGGAAAAGGGGATGCTAACACCTTGTGGACCCAGTGGACAAATCTGGACCCAGATGGGGAAATGTGAAAAAGGCTTGTAATGAGCAGAGGAGAGTGAAATATATGGTATTGGGGAGTTGGGCCACGCAACCAAAATAAAGGTTTCCCATGTAGTGCTACTCCTAGAGCTAGTAGCTAGTAGAGGAGATTCCACGGGACTGGGAGACAAGATTAACCCCCCCACTTGAGGTAAGGGAACAAGAGTAAAGTCAAATCTCTTTCTTTCCTCCAAACCCCCCCAGTGATCCATGCCCAAGTGTTCCCAAGAAAAGCAAGCATAAACACCCAATTACATAATGAAAAATCATACCTTTAGGGTTAGATGGCCCACCTTCAAACATACGATCATGAAAAATGAGCGAGGGTATACAATGGTTGGTTTAGGTGGTGGAGAATAATAGTACATTGAGCTATCAGTTGGCTGCAAGGGACTGCTAGCTGCCAGCTAAAAACAAATCTAGGAGAAAATTTCTCCTATGGGGGTCACCCATAAGTGGTGGGTAACATCTGGCTCCAACTGGGACATGAGCTTTCAGTAGAGTGTGAAAAATCCTTGAAATGCAGCAACTAGAATTTATTCCTCTAATTGATTAATTGTGCAATTTATTTTTTTATGGAAAAATAACGAATAAATCACACTGCAGTTTCTTCACAATAAAAACTCTGTGAAAAATAAATTGGAAATCGAGAAAATAGATGCACACACAATAATATTGACATTGTTGATTTTGGACAAATGTCCCTGGAAAAACCTAAAGTAGGAAAATCGGTGTAACAAATGAGGTTTTTATTATTATTCTTTAGCAGCAAAATTCTGAGTATAATAAAATAGATGCCAAAATGGAAATCCTCTCCTAAGAAAATACTAGAAAAATTGTTAAGGTAACTTTTCCCTTCTCCACAAACAATCCGACAACAATCTAGTCACTCGAACTGGTTATCCAAGACCCCTGTGCAGGCTTGTGCACAAATATTGCACAGTCCCTCTCACGCACTCCCCAAATCTGCCTTTGATCAAGATATCTTATCCGTTGCTGCCTCTGGAAATGATTTTCTAGCCCTCTAGAAAATTATCTCGGCCTTCGACACCTTAATCAACCTCCTCTTCAGCAAAATCGAACTGCCTTCTTGAGGCTCTGCGCAAGACCCTACACAGTCTCCTATGGAATAACTCAACCTCTCTCAGCTGGCTCTTCCGTCACTAGAAATATCCTCCAAACCCTCTATTGTTTGTCCTTTGCCTCTGCTACTAATCTCTAGCTCGAATTCTCTTCCCGATTGAATCTCTGCACTCTGGGAAATTTGATCTTCCTAGATCGCCCACCCATTCAATGTGTATTCTCCATCCCCATTGTCCTATTCTTATAATCTCTCGTTGGTGAATCAACGACCATGATTAGATCTCCATCAGTGGCTAAGATCATCTCAAACTCAATCCATGTGAGTTTCTAGAGCATTCTCACTTTTCTCAATTAATTCTCTTTAATTAATCGATTTCTCTAAGTTAGACTTAGGCAATTTTAATTATCGATCAATTAATTTAATTGAGCTATCTCTGGATGTTTTTCTCCTTAAACCTTTTATGGGTTTTGGAGATCTTGTGTTTCTTAGCCCCTCTGACCAAAGTTGAGACTAAAACACCATCTAATGCTACAAAAACTAACACTTCCTCTTAGCGATGAAGGTGTTCTACAGTCTTTCTCGCGTAACATATTCCCTCATGTTGTTGATGTCTAACAACTGTACAATCTTCCACCACTGCCCACCAAGCTATTATGCATACTCTGATTCATCTGCAAATTTATAGTTGAACCACCCTACATCTATATTGTTGCTAAAACTGCACTATACCACCATGTACTACTATCAACACTATTCTGCGATGCCACTGATCTCATGTTGCTACTACTGCTACATCTACTGAAACTGAGAACAAAACTTTGAATCAGTTGTGCCCCTATCCTAGTTCTGCAACTATCTCCTGAGTCTCTGGCTGCAACTAGCCTTTGCACTGTCTTTTATCACTTAGGGAAAACCCTGGCTGCGGGAAAAACCCTAAAGTAACCTCAAACCTCTTTTAGGTTGAAAGCTGGCCCTTAAACCCGGAGAGGGATCTCTATGTAAAACTCAACTACTCTATGGTCACTGTAGTAGTAGGTTTCGCAATTTCATTCGATGGCCAGATTTAGTTCATAGAATAAAATTGGTTGGGTTGTTTACAAAAAACTGTTAAGTTATGGTATGTTCTATGCTTATAACAATTTACTTCTTTTTCTTATTATATTTCACAGATTAACAATCACATGTACATAAAGTAAAGTGCAGATAGAACATTAAACGATCGATAGAAAACAAACCAAGACAAGAGACACAAGATGTGGCGACAAGCCAGGGACAAACCCCACAATGTGTGGGGAAACCCATTGATCAAATCTTCATTTATCTTCAATAATTCAATAGAGAGAAATAGTACAATAAATCTGATTTATATCAGCAGTAGCAAACCCTAGATCAGCAGCATCAGCATTAATGGCTTTATCATCAAACTAGCGCAGACGATATCTCACAAACCGACCGTGACTTGATTCCAACACCAAAAGTTGCGGCTTTCAGAGGAGGTTAAAATGAACCTACAACGCAGTTCAGATGAGGAGATATTCTAGTCCACGCAGGTAAAACTTCACTTTTGCAGTTGCAGCTTCAGTTTCAGCAGCTTCCTTCAAACTAGGGCAGTTGATATCTTGCAAACTGTCCGTCGGATTGGCTTGATTCCACCACCAAAAGTTGTGTCTTTTAGAGGAGCTTCAGATGAACCTACAGTGCAGTTCAGATGAGGAGATCTTCTAGTCAACGCAAGTCAAACTTTACTTCTGCAGTTGCAACTTCAATTTCAGCAGCGTCCGGCTTCACATGTGTGAGGAAGAGACCCTTTTCTGCGCAGTACAGAGAGAGAGATGTGATGAGATGAGAGAGTCCAAATGAGGAAAATTCCTCCTATGTTTATACACAACGTTGGTGTTTGAATAGATGCGACTGTTGGGATTCTGAGCCTACATGAGTTGTAGGTCGGCTTGATAATAATTCCATAATCAAAATAAATTCATATCTCCATGAATACTTATCGGAATCGGATGATATTTATATCAATCCTACACCTCTCGATGAGAGGAATCTAATGAACATATTAACAGCCATGAATATGCTGAACCACATGAAGTTGTGCCCTAGTTGCTAATTTTAACACTCCCTCTCAACTAGGGAGAACTTCATCTGCAATCTGTCTATTGGTCATTACTATTCATCCATCAAATGCACTGCTCTATTCTGCCTGTTCTGCTTTGTCTTGTTCTGCCCTGTACTGATTTGTACTGCTCTACTTTGTTATGCGTTGCTCTGCTTTGTTCTGTTCTGCTCTACTTTTTCCGAATTATGAAGAAGAAGAAATGATCAAGGATGTATCATACTGACTCAAAGTCAGTCTCAGAGTATGTACCACTGGTCCAGACCAGTCTCAACAAACCCGAAGTCAGCGTCATAGTGAGTACAACTCCACTGGTCCCAGACCAGTATCATCCTCCACTGACTCAAAGTTAGTCTCAAAGTGCATACCACTAGTCCCAGACCAGTCTCAACCAACCCGAAGTCAGCTTCATAGTAAGTACCACTCCTACAACTGGTCCCAAACCAATATCGCAGTCTTAAAGAGTGTACCACTAGTCCCAGACCAGTCTCAACTGACCCGAAGTCAACGTCATAGTATGTACCACTCTCACTGGTCCCAAACCAGTACTGCACTAACACAAAGTCAGTCTCAGACTATGTACCACTAGTCCCAGATCGGTCTCAACCAACCCGAAGTCAGTGTCATAGTATGGTACAACTCCTACCACTGATCCCAGACCAGTATCATTGATCCCAAATCAATGGAGGTCATCCTAGCGTAGGGAGTACGGTAGATACAACGATGCATCCATCGGTACTACTATGGTCCCTAACTTCATTTCC
>APFE031270734.1:48924-59513 GCA_000404065.3 Pinus taeda | reverse complement strand
TGGTAAGGGTCAAAATGAAGGGAAAAGGGTATTTTCTTAGTAAGTATGCAGTGGGGGATGAAATGAAATGAGGGGAAGTTAACCAAATCAACTTGTGAGCACTCTTTCACTTTCAAAACTACTCATGCACACTGAAACATAGGATTAAGCATGATAAATGTGCTTATGCTTCAATCAACTTTGTACTTCTACAACCTTTCTTCTACTTACCCTTTACTTACCCTAACATTTTTTTCTTCACTTAATTGGATGTGTTTAAGCTAGCAGACCCTTTCTTTCCTTTTTCTTCTGAAAAGTAAACTATCTAATTCTAACCTTATATCTTCCAATCGCTTAGATTAAGCTTATGAGCACATTTTATTTCTCTACCTAACTATTGATTTGCCAAGATTAAACAGTTTGGCTAGATCTTTATTCTCCATCTATAAACATGAAATTTAAAGCATGAACTAGTCAAGATTAAACAGTTTGACTATCATGGTTTGTGTCATTTATGACAACCTACACACAACCATTATTTTTTACAGTAAAGTAAAAATTAGTGGCACTTAGACTTGCACACTTTCATGATCTATTTTTTTTTGGGGTTCATATTTTTTCACCTTTTTATATTTTCTTATTCTTTTTGTCCTTTGATATTTCTTTTGGACATACCCTCCTTACATTTTTTAATTTTTAATATGGAAAACAGTTTGTAAAAAGAAAAAGTATGTACAAACAAGACTAACCATAGACAATTCAAAATTATGAATCCTATTATAATAGGACCCTAATAGTGGCTCCACATGGGGATGAAATTTCCTAGTGAAATGCCAAGAACTTTAAGATCAATGGCCTTTGAATTGTGACTGCAGTTACCCTGTAAACAATTCTTCTGTGATTTCTGCCTTATTCATACTTATGATGGTGAAACTTTCAAAGCTCAGGGCCTTCTCTCCAGGCTTCAACTTCAAAAGATTACCATGTAATCCAATCTACACTCTGCAATGTTATGTACAATGATGCAAAGTAAAGTGAAATATTGTTAATCAGTGGAAAAGTAATGCTTCAGCATTCTACCATTGGCAGGTCCTCCTGGTAGATCTGATCCATCTATCTCTCTCAAGAAAAAATCGTTGTTACCCCTGTAACCATAAATGACATAAGGCCCTTGCCATAAGAAGTCAAATTTGTCATGTTTTCCTTTGTCTTCTCTTCTTTAATCCCACTTAAGAAATTTATCACCTATGTAAAAATCATTGGTATTTGTTAAGTTATGGTATGTTCTATTATTATAACAGTTTACTTCTTTTTTCTTATTATATTCCATAGATTAGAAATCACATGTACCTAAAGTAAAGTGCAGATAGAACATTAAACAATCGACAGAAAACAAGCCAAGACAAGAGACACAAGATGTGGCGGCTAGCCAGGGACAAACTCCACAATGTGTGGGGAAACCCTTTGATCAAATCTTCTTTTATCTTCAATAATTCAGCAGAGAAAAATAGTACGATAAATCTGATTTATATCAGTAGTAGCAAACCCTAGATCCGCAGCATCAGCATCAGTGGCTTTATCATCAAACTAGGGCAGACGATATCTCACAAACTGACCGTTGGATCGGCTAGATTCCACCACCAAAAGTTGTGGCTTTCAGAGGAGGTTCAGATGAATCTACAGCGCAGTTCAGATGAGGAGATCTTTTAGTCCATGCAAGTCAAACTTCACTTCTGCAGTTGCAGCTTCAGTTTCAGCAACTTCCTTCAAACTAGGGCAGTCGATATCTTGCAAACTGTCTATTGGATTGACTTGATTCCACCACCAAAAGTTGCGGCTTTCAGAGGAGATTCAGATGAACCTACAACGCAGTTCAGATGAGGAGATCTTCTAGTCCACGCAGGTCAAACTTTACTTCTGCAGTTCCAGCTTCAGTTTTAGCAACTTCTAGCTTCACATGTGTGAGGGAGAAACCCTTTTCTGCGCAGTAGAGAAGAGACTCTTTTCTGCACAGTAGAGAGAGAGAGATGTGATGAGATGAGCGAGTCCAAATGAGGAAAAGTCCTCCTATAGTTATACACAATGTTGGTGTTTGAATAGATGCGACTGTTGGGCTTCTGAGCCTACATGAGTTGTAGGTCGGCTTGAAAATAATTCCATAATCAAAATAAGTTCATATCTCCATGAATACTTATCGGAATCGGATGATCTTTATATCAATCCTACACTTCTCGACGAGAGGAATCTAATGAACATATTATCAGCCAAGAATGAGATGACCCACATGAAGTTTTTCCCTAGTTGCCAATTTTAACAAACACACCATTGGGCATGGAGTCCAGTTCTAACAAGTAAAATTGCAGATCCACTGGGCAAGCTATAAAAAAGCATGATAGCAGCAAATCCTATGACTGTTTGAGAAATTGGAAGAAAAGAACTGAAACGAGACAGAGCTTATAGTTGATTGAGGTAACAAATACTAATGGCTGATAAATACAAGAAAGGAGCATCAATGAATCTCAATCTCAGATACTAACATTTTCATATACGAAAGAAAGTTTTTTTATAACAAAGAGGAAACTGACAGGGAACTACAACGCATGAATTTCCTGTAAAATGCTCATTAAAAACTATAATATATTCAAGAATACTCAAAAATACCAGAATGCAAATGTATTTTAATAAAATCTAACCCTTCTTGATTCTTCATAACTGTCTTCATAGAACTTACATCTGTGAAAATTTCTGAATCTTTACAAACAGAAATCCTACTGCAGTTATTGGTTTAGCATATCCTACTTGTTATTTCATTCGACAAGTTATTTAATTTATAAACAGTGATGAAAAACACTACTGCAGACTACACTGAGATACAGATCATAAACTGAAACAATAGATGAGACAAACACACAAGGGACACCGTTATTTTTGGACAACACGTCCTCAAAAAATTCCAATGCGAGAAAATCGGTGCAACAAATAGAGGGTTTGTATTATTAAGCAAGTAGAATCCAAGTACAACAAGTTGTCTTTCACACTGGATAACCTTTACAGAGAAATCACGACAGCAAGAAATACATACGATGGTTTACCTCATTCCCCAAGTCACAGTTGATCCAATGAGTGATCTGACTCCTGGCAAACACTATGAAATCCCTGAGCAATCACTGCTTGGGCAAGCATCTTGCCTATAGGATACTACGTCACCCCTTCTTCTGGATCGATTTGCTGGAGAAAGACTGATGTTCAGCCCTCTCGGCTCAGAAACTCGCTTCTCCGACAAAATTTTGGACTTCTGACGAATACTCTGCACTGCCACTGCAAGGGACCCTCCTGGCCTACGTCAGCGCTGCATGAGCCCGCCCTTGGCCGCGTAGGCCTCTGCGCTACCTCTCTGCCACATACTCTTTGGCTCGGAACCCCTTTTCGATCCAAATCTCTGCTTCTTCCCCTCTCACTACAACTCAGATCACTTGTTCGATTTTTTCAGCGAACCACACCCCAAAAAAATCGAACTAACTGATCAACTTGGTGTATCTCCAACTAACCCTCAAGCCTCGTCTTATACTTTTCTTGTTGATGAATCAATGGCTAAGATTAAAACAGACTTGATCCTCATCTCTTAGAAGCTTCTCACCCATATTTTTATTAATACCCATTAATATTTTTTATTTTCCTAAGTTTAAACTTAGGAACCCCATTAAAAATATTAATTATTTTAATAAAACACAAACCGGGTGGAATTTCACCAAACGATTTATGGGTCTTGGAGATCTCATGTATTCTATTCCCTCCCCAAAATTTCAGAGCTATAGCACATCCGATGCTACCCAAAATCAACACTCCCTCTTGGCGAGGAATGTGCTCTAATAATACTTCCCAATAGAAGCATCACACTGTTCCACGACATTGGTCCTCTATACTGTTGATGCTTGGCTTGCTACCCTTCATCCACTGCACTGATGCATCCTGTACTGCGTCGCATGACACTACCACTGTCACTGCTACATCTGTACTACAACTTCGTCTCAATATGATGCATCATGTTGCGCATAGCACTGCCACTGCTAATTGTTGCATTGTAACTTAGTTTCCAAGAAGTAATTAACTGAATAGCCACCCAAAGATGACATGTTGGTCAGTCTGGATACCCCGTGATGCTGAAGCTACCTCTGCTGCTAATCTTTGCTGACCCTCTGATGCTACTGCGTTGCTGTTGTATCTGCTTTGTGCCTCCCGCACTACTCAACACTCTACTGCACTCCTTCAGACTTTGGCACTCTAGCTCTGCCACTGTCACTCCATCATTCCTCGCACCAACTAACTCCCATCATTTCGCTACTGTCATTAAGGGCTCTCGTAGCCATATGTGATCCAAGAGTTTGGGCACCTCACGGATCCTACCCTGGTGTAGTCCTCCCGACTACAGCTCAATATTGCCCCACATCTTCTCTAGAGGTGTATGACCACTCATGGCGCAATCCTCATCTTTGTCCTCCTTGTCATCTTTCACTGGAGCAGCCTTTGATTCAGACTTCTCTTCCTTGCCCTTCGTCCGAGGGCACTGAGTGGCAAAATGTCCCAGTTCCCTACATATGAAGCATCAACTTTAGTTATGTCTTTCTTTTTCCTCTTATGCTGCCCTTTCTATCCCACTGATGCGACAACTGCATCCTCCTCTTCATCCTTGACTCCGATTCATTTGTCACTACTTCCTGCCTTGGTTAACAGCCTGATCTCTTCCTGTCGAAGAGCTTCCCACATCTACTCCCAACTGGGGAGAGAAGCCCTGCTCAAGATTCTCTGGACAAAGGTCTCCCAGTCTTCAGTGACTACATTCAAGGCAGTCCTGACCATGAACTTAGGATCTGGTGTAGACCCCATGGAAGTTAGTTGGTCTCGATTCCCTTGCAGTCTGACAAGGAAGGGATCGATTTATTCTCCCTTCTGCATCTAATACTGTCACAACTGGTTCTCAAGCAACAACTTTTGTTGGACGGAAGTTCCCGCATACAAGGTGGTCAAGGCCTCCCACATCTCCCTTGTTTCTTTTTCAGCAATATGTGGGACCACATGATCCTTAACCCCATCCAGGATCATGCATTTCGCCTTTGCTTGAGCCTCCTTGTATTTCTTGAGAGGATCAACATCGACCGAAACAACAAATACCTTCAAGGCATAATCATTGATGTGATTCTTGTCCAAGAATGCCAAGATCTTGGCCTTCCAGATGACAAAGTTGGAAACTCCATCCAATCTATCCTGATCCCTCGGTCCATTAACTGCCATCTCTGTTGAAATGATTGTCGAACAGGTTCTCCTCTCCCTCTTTCGTTGATGCCCAACAAAACTCGGATATGGATTTATTTGGCGCTAGAAATCCTGTAAGGAACAAGTTCCCTCTAGACTCCCTCTGAGTCCTGATTTCCTTCACGAAATCCTCTTGCCAAATAATGTCGAATCACCCCTCTCCAATCCTCCTTTAATGCTGCTCAGCAACCTGGATCTAGATTTCTTTGGCAAGAAATTTGTTAAGGCAATGATTCCCTCTACCTCAATTTCGTCTCCATAGACACTATTCTGCAACAACAACAACATTACACCAACAACACAGATTGAATCTTCACTGCTCCTACTGCCCTGGCAACTGACTGATCTTAGCCCCTCTGGCTTTGCGTTGGCCCAGAGAGCTGACCTAGTCATTGCGTGAGCTCCTCTCGGCTACTGTGTCTCCTCCTCCTGGCTCGAAAAGATGACGAAAGCACTGTGTGAGATTTTGCATTACTCCTCTGGCACTGCCTCACTCCTTCAGCTGCTCCTCTAGCTCTGAAACAACACTGTCACTCGGGACAGCTGGCTCTTGCAATAGATTTGTTGAATCTCCCAGCTAATGGCTTCAGTGCCCTATGATCTGTAATGTTCTGATACCATGTGAAAATTTCTGAATCTTTACAAACGTAAATCCTGCTGTAGTTACTAGTTTAGCATCTCCTACTTGTTATTTCATTCAACAAGTTATTTAATGTATAAACAATGATGAAAAACACTACTGCAGACTACACTAACATACATATCATAAACTGAAACATTAGATGAGACAAACACACAAGGGACATCGTTATTTTTGGACAACACGTCCCTAGAAAAACCCACTGCGGGAAAATCAGTGCAGCAGATAAAGGATTGGTATTATTAAGCAAGCATAATATGAGTACAATAGGTTTCCTCTCACACCGGCTAACCTTTATAGAGAAATCATGACAACAAGAAATACATACGAGGGTTTACCTCATTCCCCAAGTCACTGTTGATCCAATGAGTGATCTAACTCCTAGCAAACACTGTGAAATCCCTAAGCAATCACTGCTTGGGCCAGCGTCTTGCCTCTAGGAGACTACGTCACCCCTTTTGCTGGATTGATTTGCTGGAGGAAGATTGTTGTTCAGCCCTCCCAGCTCAAAACCTCGCTTCTCCAGAAAAATCTCGGACTTCTAACGAATACTCTGTACTGCCACTGCAAGAGACCCTCCTGGCCTGTGCCAGCACTACATGAGCCCTTGCTCGGATGTGTAGACCTATGTGTTTCCTCTCTGTGACGTACTCTTTGGCTCGGAACTTCTTTCCGATACAAATCTTTGCTTCTACCCCTCTCACTACAACCCAAATCACTTGTTTAATTTTCTCAACAAACCACGTCCCAAAAAAATCGAACTGACGGATCAACTTGGTGTATCTCCAACTAACCCTCAAGCCTCCTCTTATACTTTTCCTGTTGATGAATCAACAGAGGAGATTACGTCCCTAATCAACGGCTAAGATTAAAACAGACTTGATCCTCGTCTCTTAGAATCTTCTCACCCATAATTTTATTAATCCCCATTAATATTTTTATTTTCCTAAGTTTAGACTTAGTAACCCCATTAAAAATATTAATTATTTTAATAAAACACAAACGGGGTGGAATTTCACCATACGATTTCTGGGTCTTGGAGATCTCATGTATTCTAGCCCCTCCACAAAATTTTGGAGCTACACCACATCTGATGCTACCCAAAACCAACAACATCAACTGATTGCAAAATAATAGTCTCCAGATTAATTACAATAATCTAAGATATCTAAATATCTTCAAGTTAATGCATGCAAATAAAAACTTAAATACATTTAGTTTTTTCTAAAAATAACCACTGGAAAATATGTTGATCTATAGGTCAAGTGAAATATCTCTCAAACTGTCTTCCTTGGAAATAGAAACAGGTCCTGAACTGATAGCACAACATTCTAGGTGGAAAAATAGGTCCCTCTGCAAGACAGGGTCAGGTTTCCACCAAAACATCCTTTCTATTCATCCTTTCTTTCATTCAAATGTCTTGGTGAAAAAATGTTGATATTGTTGCTCTCAACTTCATTAGTTTTCTGTTTTGTAGATTTCGCTAACAGACTAACTGTCATCATTTCTTTTCCGCCTGTTTCAAAATCGCTGACAGTGGGAAGATTAGCATTTTCGCCTGTTTGAATTTCGCTGACAACGGAGACGTCAACGCTTCCTGTTTGCTCCAAAATCGTTGACATACTGAATGTCAGCTTTAATCCCTGTATCATTTTCTATCAGCGAATGCACAGTTTTGTCCCAAAATAGTTGGCAGTGGATCTGTCAGTTTCACCAAAAACACAAACGATGGGTATGTCAGCTTCCCGACTGTTTCATTGTATGCAAAAACTATTAGGCCGACTATCAGAGATAAAATGAAAACATCTGCTTCATGAAATAGATAGACAAAATTTCAAGTTTACTCCCCCAAGCCTCTTAGCTGAGGGTTATAGTTGCCCTGGGAAGTACATCCACCTTTTCCAGTCTTTGTTTTTTGCTCTGTCTTGTCTCCATAGAACCCCTCTTCACAGTTTCTTTGTCTCTTCTCTTTTTAGAGCCTGTAGCCTTCTTCCTGTTGATGATGAGGTATTTTAGTGGCATATTATCAACATCAATCACTTCTTTGGCCAACTCTAGGTTATTTTTTCAGTTTGATTTTGTATCTTAAATTATTTCTTGGCCTTGTATGGGGTCTCTTGCCACCCTTAAAAACTTCAAATAGTGTTTCCTTCTCTTGGGTCACAATCTCCACTTCTTTGCCTTTAAGACCTTGTGTTTTAGTTGTATCTGTAGAGGAGGCTTCAATAGGTGGAGTCATAACATGGGGAGAGCCGATATCATTAGGTATGTTTACAGGGGATGCAAGATCTGGTTTAATGAGCTTGACACATTTCCTCTAGTAGACTTTGGGCATTTTAGGGCTAGAGGATGTAGATGGAATTTCTACATTTTCTTGGATGAGATTTGGCTCAATAGGGGCTTGGTATTTTTCCCCTTTTTAGCAGTCTTTGGTCTACCTCTTTGTCTTTTAAGGGGTTGAGGTTGAAAACCTCCCCAAAAAAAGAAATGGCTCCAAGTCCTCCTGCCCTGGCTAGCTAGTTTTCGATTAGGAGTTTTATTAGGTATTTGTGATACATGAAATGGGAGGAGGGGTCCATGCAAGCCCAGGACCTAGCTTCCATATGCTTAATGCTTTCTAGTAAATAAAAACAAGGATTAATTCTGATTTGACCAGCAAGATGTGCAAGGAAATAGAAGTGGTAGAGGTTTTACTCGATTGAACCTCCCTTCACAGGTGAAATATTGCTGACAAAGGCGTAGAGGGACATTCCATTTGTCTTGTAACCATTCCTTCCAAACTCCAACCCTCCAATTTTGACCCTTGAATTCTTCTTTGAAAAAGAAAGGGACGTTGATCCCTGCCAACACATGACTATGAAAAATCTTGTCTCCATCTGCTAGTAGGGTCGTGGCCTCAATAATTGACTACTTTGTAATTGAATAGGACAAGCCTCCAACCTCCACATGATTTCATTCAAACCCTTGAGAAAAATGTTGAGCCACTGTATCGTGGTAGTCGGTACAACAGTGGAAAAACTCACTCCAATTGGCTTGCTGAAACACTTGCTAGATTTCGGGGTATATGTCCAGCAAATCCGGTGCTTTGGACTCAAAACGATTCTCTTTGCCTCCCCCCATTGCGTTGTGTGGTCTTCCCGAGATTCGATCCTAAATCCCTGTGAGTAAAACAGTTTCAATGCCAAGTGTGACTAACTCTGAACTAACAAAATAAATTTATTGACAGGACATCGTAAAACAACTTGACATGCAGAGGAAATAATAGAGTTTGCGAGTGACTGATTACAAAGCTTTAGGTGATGATTGTGAATGGAGTTTGTATCATACGGTAAAATCTTCTTAATGACATTCACTCATAGCAATAGATAAAAATTATTAACCATTACTTTTTTACCCCTTCAAAAATAGATAGTGACACGTTTGAATGATATTGTTGAAACTGACATGGTCAGTGTAGCATCACCTTTTACATTTAAAATTTGGTTTTGGCATTGATAGTTGGCCTACCAATCAAAATGAAATTGTTGATAAGCCCATTGTCAGTGAATTTCCTCTGCAGACCATATCAGATCACTAAAACGTTGATAGCCCCGCTATCAGTAATTTCCCTGTTTATTACAACTAAAAGGTTGACACTGAAACTATCAACATTTTCTGAAAATTTAAAACAACAAAGTTTATTGTGATAACAACTAGCTCCACAGGGATCTTGTCTATTAACGATGGAAACAAGAATCCATAGATGAGTTGCCTCATCCATTACAATTACTAGCTCAAAACAAAACTTTCACTGACTCAGAAATAATAATTTCATCTTTTAAGAGATGATCTTTTACAGACTCTAAACTTGAAAAAATATAGCTCTCTAAAAACCTTTTATTTTTTTATGAATATCAGCAAAACCTCAGGGCCTTTGCTTCGGGCTTCAATTCCCTTATAATATTCATCCACACTTGCAAGATATTTGTCAAAAATATATGGATATGTACAATGAAACTTGAAAATCATTCTTTATTTAGGACATATAATGCTTTAGGTAACGTCCATTGATCAGACCTCCAGGCAGTTATTCTCCTTGCAGACCTTCTAAGATGAAATGGTTCTTACCACGGAAAGCTGCAATTTTGTATGGCCCTTTCCAAATGTTCTCAAACTTCCCATGCTTACCCTTATCCTCAATACAGGCATCCCGTTTTAAAACCAGATCTTGGCATTTAAAGTAATCCTCTTTAGTTTTCTTTTCAAAAAATTTGTTAATCTGATCTTGTACTTCCCGAGATTTTTCATACACTCTCTCTAGTTTCTTGCACTTCAATTAGCTGATTTACCCTTCTCTATAGCTAATTTGGTTCTTCTCCCAATTCTTGCAAATATTTCATAACATGTATTCCAATTGAAATAGGGAACATTGTGTCAACACTGTTGACCTCTACCGGTCAACTACCCATGCAGTACACCCCCTTTTTTCTTCGCAAAAAGGGGCAGCACCTGATCAGCGTGTCCGTGCCATCCTGCAGTCATCAGCGACTTGATCAATCTAATCGTAAACCCAGTCTGCATGTATTAATTGTAAATAATCCTCGCAGATGTGAGTCGTGTTGTAAATTGCCTAGGTGGACCTAACTTTCCTATGATAATCTATGTCCCGGAAGGTTTTTCG
>APFE031270734.1:24642-47731 GCA_000404065.3 Pinus taeda | reverse complement strand
TTCTGAAGGAAATTTGTGGGCGTTCGGGGAAGTTCTCGGCTGAACCAGCCAACTCCCACAAGCATTTTTTTTGCTGAGCCCAGTTGGATTTGATCCTGGGTCTATCATTCAGTTTATTCAGTTTATTTTTAATTTGCATGAGATTTTTCTGAAGTTCTTCACACTGAAAATCTGAAAATCTTTATTCCTTTTAAATATTTTCTGTGCTTATTGATGAATCTGGCTGTTAAGGGGCCAAATCTGTAAATTTTTAGCTTGATTTAGGGTTTCGGTTTTGATTTAGGGTTTCGGTTTTGCCTTTATTGGACGTTTCCATCACAGGTCACAAGTGCAGGGTTTATGAAATTTTCAGGGTTCTATTTGACAAATTTGGAGCAAATATAATTCCGGTTTATGCAAGAGAAATTGAAGGGTTTATGCCATTCCCTTTTTGCCAATGCCAAACGCCCTCAAATCTGTCAAATAAGTAAAATCGTGGGCAAATGCATTTTATCTAAATCGATTTTTTTTTTGTGGGCCAGTTCGTGGGTGCGTTCTGGTGTTTGCATACCCCTCAGCGTGCTGCGTGGAACAAGCACGCATCAACTTTGCCCAATCCTTTGACGCCTGCCTGAACCCCTTCGTACCTGTAAGCAGTCACACAAGCCAGCGTTTTAAAGTTTCGATTCAGCGTCACGGGTTTGGCTGTATGCAGTGAGGGTAATGTATTTTTGCATCCACGATTTTCAATTCACGGAGTTTGACACAGCCCAGGCATCAAGTCAGACACGCGGCCTCAAATCCCTGCATCCTTTTCGTCCGCCCTCGAAAGAATCTGCAATCTGAGTGTGTTTTCTTTGCGTATATGGGCCAGTCTCACCGTATAGTCTCATTTCAGGTTTGCAATCAGCGTTTTCAGGTTTGCAATCAGCGTAAGTGTGGTGGCTTCATTTCAAAATTAAAATCGATTTCGTTTTGTTTTGAAAAAAAATAAAAAAAAATCAATCATTGTTTTATACAATTCGTATAGATATGTTAGCGTAGGTTTTAATTGTAATGAAGTTTAGAATTTAAATCGACCTTTTTTTTTTTAGGATTTTGTTTAGATTTAGTTACGTTTCTTTTTTTTTTTAAAGTTCTAAATTTTATATATATGTGCATATTTGTATAGTTTAATATTTTAAATTATTTTTAAAAAAAAAGGAAAGGGTTACGGTTTTAGTTTTTTATTTTAGTTTTTAAGTATGTTAACATGCGTTCAAGGTTTGCTCTTTAGTTTAAATTTTATTTAGTGTAATTCCGTATGCATTGTGTTATTTGTGTTCTTTTTTTTTTAGGTTATAATTTTTTTTTTTTAATATATAAAAAATCATAAAATAGGTAGGGTTTGGTCTTTCTTTTTCTTTTTTTATTTATTATTGTTAAAATAAAGAAAAATTAAAGAAATTTAAAAATAGTTAGGTTAAAGTTATTTTTGTATTAATTTGATTTTTAGATTAATTAGATTTTTAGGGTTTTTCTTCTTTTTATTAGATTTAATTTCTAGTTTATTTCATTTAAAAAATATATAATATATATATAAAAAATTCGTTGTGGAAATTTATTTTTGCTGGATTTCAGTTGTTTTCAATTGCTATCTTTCATGCTGAGATCTAAAATTTTTCAAGTCGAGACATGAAATTGATATCTAGTTAATAATTTACGATTCTCGTGGTGGTTTTAAGCATTTATCTTCTCGAAGTTCTCAGTTGCTGGATATCGTTTTGGTCATGTGATTTCGCTAATGACAAATGGTTGCTGGTCACGGTTTATGTCTATATATCATTTAACAAGTAATCATTTTAATAACAATCTCTCAAGGCACTGGTCTGCTAAATTAACCAAATTCATCTAGTGCTTATCTTATCGTGTCTCGTGTCTCCCAACCAATTGGTCGACAATTGGTCTTCATCATCTCACAGGGTCTACCCCCCTTAGCCGCGGGAGACAGGCTTAAACGGAGGGATCGGGGATCAGAGTGACAGCCCCCGGTCTGAGCGTTGTCGTGTCAATTTGCGCGACAACAAACACCATACACTAACTGGAAAGGAGAAGTATTGATTGACCTCTTAGTACTAAATCTATCTACCCATAAGGAAAACTTGAGTTTTGTATGCCAAGTTCCAACCCTTTTTGTTGTCTTCTAACAGCTTTTTAATAATTCTAATCAAACTCTTATTGGAGGATTCTACCATCCCATTACTTTAGGGGTAATAGGCTGTGGAATGGCTAAGCTTGATATGGTAGTCTTCGCATAATTTTATTAATCTCTTAGACTTAAAGCATTGTGCATTATTAGTGATAATTCTCTTTGGGCAACCAAACCTAGAAAGAATATTTTCAAAGAATTGAATAACCACAAGATCAATAGTTTACCTGCTTGGAAATGCCTCAATCCATTTTGTGAAGTAATCTGTTCCTGTTAAAATGCATCTATGTGTGCTAACGATGTTGGATGAATTTCACCTATAATATCAAGGCCCCACTGTTGGAAAGGTGTCTCCACGAAGATAGCTTTCAAAGGAAAAGACATTAGTTTTGACTTACCCTCAAACCACTGACCTTTATGGCAAGCTGCTACTTCCTTTCTAACATCAGAAAATAAAGTAGGACAATAAAATTCAGCTTTCAAGATTTTATTTGTTGTGGCCTTCTAGTAATGATGTCCCCCACAGGCTCCTTCATGAAAGTCTTTACTCATTTTCTTGGCTTCATCTTCTAATAGGCAGATCAATAAAATACCTTGAGGATCCTTCCAATACAAATAACCATTTAAAAGACAATACTTAACAGATTTCAATCTCAAAAATCTAGCTTGTGTCTTATCTATTCCTGGTGATACTTGTAAATTCTACAGAATGTAAACAAGATCAGCATACCACAGACATTGTTTGAAACAATCTTCATCTTTAACCACTAATTCTTCACCGGGAAGATCTGATAATTCAAAGATAGAATTTATACCAAAAGAATCAAAATTTATTTCAATCATTAGTCTAGCCAGACCCTATCCTTTAATTAACTTGGTAGGCTTGATTTCCAAGTCAAGCTCTAACATATTAGCAATCGACGTCCCTCTTCTACCATCACTGTCTAGCTGTACTAAAATACTCTTTATTGCAGCATTTGGCACATATGAAATCACATGAGAATGCAGAATAAAAACTCTAAAATCTTTTAGTGCTTTTATTAACGCATATGCCTGTTTCTCTAGAATGTTGTACTTCATTTCAGCATCCCTCAATGCCCTATTGAAAAAGGACATGGGTTGTTCTTGACCTGCCTCATTCTTCTGAAGCAACACACCAGAGATGGTGTGCTCAGAGGCGAAAGAGAAAATCATGAAATCCTTTGAAAAATTTGGACTAATGAGTAAAGGTACTTGGCCTAAAGCTCTATTGATATCATTAAAAGAATTCTTTGCTTCCTCAGTCCACTTAATTTCGCTCCCTTTCTTAAGAATACTAGTTATTACTTTTAAAATTTCTGCAAAATTTGGAATAAAACATGCAATAAATTTACTTCCTTTTTGTTTCTTGGCTACTCAATCTTTTGGATAGTTGTCACTCTACTAGGGTCTATCTGGATGTCATCCTTTAATACTATGTGTCCCAACGACTTGCCTTCCTTTATGGAGAAATGGGACTTTTTTGGATTTAACAAAATTCCAAATTCCTGCACTTGCTAAAAACTATCCTCAGATGTTTCAAGTGGGCAAATTCATATTTTGAGAAAACAATAATGTCATCTAGATAAATTACCATTAACTTATCTCTTTCTTCAGCAAAATTTATATCCATTGTGTGTTGGAAAGTAGCTCTGGCATTCATGAGTTTGAATGGCATCTTAGAATACATGAACTCACCCCATGGCATGGTGAAGGAAATCTTCTCTAGATCTTTTGGGTCAACCAAGATATAGTTGTATCCTAAAAACCCATCTAGCATAGAAATCCTTTCTGCACCAACCACCTTCTGCAGAATGTGATCCATTTCTGATAAAGGATAATTATTCTTCAGTGAGACTTTATTAAAAAATTTTAAATTCACACACAAGAAAATTTCCCCACTTTTCTTCCTCACTAGCACCAAGTTTGCTACCCAATTGGAAAATCTAAGTGGAATGATGATTTTTGCAGCTAACAATCTCTTTACTTCTTTCTCAATCAATGGAAATAGCTTCAGATTGATCCTTTTCTTAAATTTTTTTTAAATGGTTTCACATCTTCCTTAAGTGGTATAGTATGTTGGATGATGGTTTGATCATAAATCTTCAAATCTTCCTACCTCCAACCGAACATATCAGAAAACTCTTTCAATAACTCCACATATTTTGGTTTCTGCTCCTTTTTCAAAGTGTTAGAAACTTTGACTATCTTTGGATCATGGTCAGTCCCCAAGTTGTAATCTTCCATCTCACCATCGCTTGGCAGAATTCTTGGCTTCACTGCCACATCATTAGAATCGAACAATCTTTCTAAAGTAACCAAGCCTCTAGGAATTAGATTGTTACTTAATTGAATAATTTCCTATCCAGCCACAACGTTCTAAAAGACTGTTGTCTCAGAATTCTTATCTATAGTTTCATCTTCATTCTTTTCTATTGGAGTGCTGAGAAATTCATCTTTTCTTTCAAGAAATCCTTTGATTTGTTGATCATCTTCAAACTCCTACCAATGCTTTTTATTATCTGGAATTGAAGGCCTATGTCTAATATTTATCTCATACTTTTCATTTGGATAAATCAGAATTCTAAATGCACTAGCAGTTGTTGCTAAAGAGTCTGCAATTCCATTCTCCTCTCTTGATACCAGTGAGATCGCATGTTCAGAAAAGAAGTTAGAAAATAAATCCCAAACCTCATTCCTATAAGCTCTCATTCTCGGATGCTTAGTTTGTTAGGTACCTTTGACTTGGTTCACAATCAGCGCCGAGTCCCCAAAAATGTGAATTTTCTTCGCCTTTTGTTCTCTTAACAAATTTAGCCAAATAGTGAGAGCTTCATATTCAGCCACGTTATTTGTACAGTAAAAATACAATTTAAATGAATGTAATTGGCTTGTATAATTTGGTGGAACAATCCATACTCCTACTCCAAAACCCTTCTCGTAAGTGGAGCCATCAAAACGTAATTTCCAGACTTCATTTGAAAATTTCTGAACCTATTCTTGTTTGAATATTAGTTTCATTTTTTTCTGATGTTTCTCCCTCAATACAATAATCATTGAAGAAAATCTGTGATCGTAGTTTCGTGTCTACTGCATAGATAGGATTATTATCCATATAGGTTATGTTGCTCAGCATATAGGCCATTTAAACCTCTCGATACAATCTTTTCATTTCACCAAACAACGAGATAGAAGCATAGGACATGTCCATCTATAAAGTTCCTCCTAATCTTGCTGCCCAAGATTGGGATAACAACATGGAAAATCTGGCTGGAATATCTACTACTACTATATCCATCAATACACTCTTATCAGGAAGCTGAGCTAAGGTGACAACTAAATCCTTTATCAGCCCTAGGCATTTTACCTTCCTGGAATGAAAAGAGAACAAATCTTTGTAGGTTCTGGTAATTTGGAGTCCTAGATGGTCCATAACTGACTTAGGCATGAGGTTATGTGAAGCTCCGGAGTCTAACATGGCGTTGTGAAGGATAATATCATGTATATTCAAACTTACATAAAATGGGGGTACATCATCGTTTGAACTACTAACATGTGGACCAAAAACAAATTCAAGAGCCTCATCATCTAGGTTTAAATAATCTTGTGAATTTATGTTGACTTGATCAATTTCTAAATTTTTAATCATAGTAGAAATTATTTTCCTATATTGTTCATTTCTCAAAAGTTCAACAAAAGGAATGGATACTTTCAACTTACTGATTTCATATTCTAGATTAAAGGTTCACTGTGATTTTTCTGAATCTTTGGTCTCCTTTTTTGCTTCTTTTGTTTTTTTCGGATTGTCCTTCTTTAGCTCCTCTGGTTTCTTCAAGATTCCTTTTCTAGGTTCAGCTTGCTATTTAGTTGTTGTGTTTTGTGTCGGAGCTTTCATAGGGACATTCTAGTTTCTGAGGTTGTACCACCTTTGAAAAACTGTCACCGCATTATTATACCCCTGATGATAAACCACTGAATCACAAAGATGAACGTTGTTTTTTTCTCCTGAGCATCTAGTAGAAATGTCATGTTCTTCTTTGGTGGCAAATACTTGGGTTTCTTTATCATTAAAATACCCAATCTGACAATCTTCATCATCAATAGAATCCTCATCAACAAAATATTATGCAAAAAGGAGGTCGAACAACAGGGTGTTGTTCTTTAGGACCTTTTTGCTCTCTAGGATGATTTTGAGCAGCCCGGGGTCTCCTAAAATTCGGATATCTGACTTGAGGTTGATTTTCATTTCGGGGAGGAGTTAATTTATCCACCAACTTCTCCATACTTTTAAGCATCACATCAAATTTTAAGTCGGGAGATGAAGATGAATTTTCTTTGAAACCTACTATCCTTTCAGCCTTGATTTTTGCCTTCTTTGCCAATAAAGTGGCCTGCACTCCAATCACATTACTCTGCATTTGCTCTAAAGTAGTTGGATTCCTTTCACGAAGTTGATAATCCAACTTGGTGTCAAAACAGTCAGGATAGTGTAAAAAATCTAAACTAGGAGGAGGTTTGACCTCAGCTGGGATATAATTATAAATCTTGTTATACTTAACCATGAATTCTTGAACAAATTCCCCTAGGTTCCTTTTAAGGGCATCATACTCGACTAAAATATGCAAGGGGATTTCCTTCACTTCCGATATGGTGAGAAACAACTGTTCAAATTGCTGGAAGGTATTGATATTGGTTGTAGTTAAAGATATGAAATATTTCTTTACCTCACCCAATAGACTTTGTGCCAAAAGTCTCAATTTGGCATCCTCGTGATCAACTTCTTCTAGATCTATAAAATTGTTAAGCTTATCTAGATGTTACTGAGCTATATAATATCCAGTACCATCAAACTGAATCAGACGTTGTCCATAATTTTGTGGGAGATCATGGATCAGCCCTCCAAGATTCAAAGGTGCATATCGGGCAGGCATAGGGTCGAGATATGAAATTATACTAACAACGGGAGTAAGGACAATGGATGTCATAGGCATTGAGATTGTTGGAATAGAAGTTGATGGAATAGTTTTTTGAAAACCCCCAGAGGACAGCTGTGTAGTTGGGGCAAACAGAGATGGGATGAAATAAGGAAAAGTTGGAGATTTAGCAACGACTTCTTGAAGTTCCTAGACTTTTTGTTCTAGTTTTAAAAATGAGACCAAATCTCAAAATATTGGGGTAATAGCTCTACTTCCAGGATAGAGGGCACAAGAGTGAAAGTCTTAAGATATGTTGAATCAAGAATAGTATCTGATAGACTACTTTCGGACTTAGATCTAATTAAATTACTTTCAAATTAAATATCTAAAACCAAGTCTTCAAAGGTTTCAAGCTTTGCAGGTAGAGAAAAAGGCCTTTGTAAATTGACCGTACCTATTTCCTTGGGAGCTTTTTTCTTGAACAACTTTTCTGGGCTTGACAAAACCTGAGGTGGATTTGGATCAGGGTTCCTCCAAGTATAAACGCTTGTATGAGCTAGAACTTGGTCAATAAAACCCTTAAGATCGGTCAATAAAACCCTTCAGAGCAAACATCTTACAACCAAACTAATATACAAATCTTCATTTGCCCTCAGAGATCTGATCTTTAACAATCAAATCATTTGGGGAAAAAATATGCTTTTCCGTCCCTGACAACAGAGCCAAAATGTTATCACTTAGGGAAAACCCTAGCTACAAGAAAAACCCTAAGGTAACCTCAAACCTCTTTTAGGTTGAAAGCCGGCCCTTCAACCTGGAGAGGGCTCTCTCTGTAAAACTCAACTACTCTATGGTCACTGTAGTAGTAGGTTTCGCAATTGATTTCGGTGGCCAATTTTAGTTCATAAGATAAAATAGGTCGGGTTGTTTACAAAACACACCGTTGGGCATGGAGTTTAGTTCTAACAAGTAAAACTACAGATCCAATGACCAAGCTATAAAAAGCATGATAGTAGCAAATCCTTTTACTATTTGAGAAATTGGAACAAAAGAAATAAAATGAGACAAAGTTTATAGCTGATTGAGGTAAAAAATACTAATGGCTGATAAATACAAGAATGGAGCATCAATTAATCCTAATCTCAGATACTAACATTTTCAGACATGAAAGAAATTTTTTTATAACAAGGACACTGATGAGGAACTATAACACATGAATATCCTATAAAATGGTCATTAAAAATTGTAATATATTCAAGACTACTCAAATATACCAGAATGCAAATGTCTTTCAATAAAATCCAGAGCCAGCGTCGAGGTGGAAGAGAGAAGAGCACACTCAGAGGGAAAATTTTCCTCAGGGAACTTCTAGTCTCAAGAAATTCAATTTTCCTTGCAGATCGAAAATAGTTGTGAGTAGATATTCTCACCCCAGAAGGGAGTGCGAATAGAAGAGTAGCAACCAGAAGTTTTTGATAGTTTGTTGAGATGGCCACGAGTGGGCTTTGTGATAAGGACAAGTTGGATGGAGCTTCCAGCGACGTCATCTCGAACGCAAGGATGTCCTTCCTTCTAGATGAATATGGCCCAAAAGCCTACATTGATGCAGTAGTGGCGGTTCCTCGGGATGTAGATCAACAGAAAGAATACAAGAAAGAGATGACACGAGCGAAGCGGTTGATCCTAGATGGAGTTAAGAATCATGTTGTCTCACATATAACCAACAAAGATATTGCCAAATAGATGTGGGATGCTCTTTCCATGTTATATCAGGGTACTTCCAAGCAGCGGAAGATGTGCCTAGAGGAGAAGATAAGACTCATCCGAATGTAGAAAGGGGAAGGCATAGACCTCTTCCTTACCAAGATTCAGGAGGTTTGAGACCAAATGTCAGTTTTTGGAGCAATGTCTCAACCCACAGAGCTAGTGCCATTGGCATTCAACAACATCTCAAAGGAGTGGCAGGTCTTTGTCCAAATCATATTAGGAAGAGATTGGCTACCAGACTGGGATAAAATGTGTGCTAATTTGCAATAGGAGGAGTTGAGATGAGCTTTGTTAAAGAGCTCCATCAGTGATAGCACTAGCAGATCGAAGACAATGAAGGAGGAGGAGAATGTGGCCCTTGCATCAAAGGGTCCTAGTCAGGGACAAGGGGAGCAGAGGAAGAAGAAGAACCTGTCAAAGGTCAAGTGCTTCAAATGTGGTGAGCTTGTTCACTACAGCACCCAGTGTCCTCTCAGGAAGAAGGACAAGGAGGAGAAGCAGGACTAGCGAGCAACTTCAACAGATATCGATAGGCTTTCCTCTAGGATGGAGGAAGACTTCGCTATGTTCTCCAATATAACTCCAGGGGTGAGGTAGGGTGACTCGGTGTTGTAGCCCCAGAGCGCTATAATTGGGCAAGACCCTTGAGGAGTCCACCTCATGGATCATTACCTGGCTACGGGGACCCACAGTATTCAGTAGCAATATGGATCAATGGTAGTTGATGCAGTGAATACCAAATTGACAATGGAAAACTAGTAGCAGTCAGATGTTGGGGAGCGCAGTGCAGATTTGGCAGCAGTGTAGTTGGAACAGTGGAGATTCAGCAGCAACGCATATATTTCAACAACAGTGCAGATGGTAGTAGCAGTCAAAGACTTAGGAGAATTTGATGCAGGGGCAGCACAACAGTTTCTAGAGGCGATTTCGATTTATTGAGAGGGAGAGACATCTTCAGTTCCAGAGGCTGGGAAGGAGTTCCAGAGTGTCAGGGAAGCTTAGTTCTAGTCATGTGAAGGCACAATGACTTCATCAAAGACCAGTTAAAGGATTGACGTCAAGGAGGTTGCACAAAGCAGTGCAGAGGCTAACGCAGAGGGTCAGAGGGCCGAGTTTCTGAATGCAAGTAGTGTTGGGGATTGCCTTTGGAGTGAGAAAATTCCTCAATAGGTTTTTTCCAATATTTTTCTCTATAGGATTGCCAAATTTCGACATCCAGTTGTACTTAGAATTTCTCACGGCTATATAATAATAAAACCCTCAGTTGCTGCACCAGTTTTCCTGCATTGGATTTTTCCGGTGACTTGTCCAAAAATAATTGTGTTAATTTTAAGTGTGTGTGCTAGCTTTTCTCAGCTTCTAGCATTTTATTTTTCTGCATAATTTTATTTGTGAAGGTTGCAATGTATTTATTTCTATATTTTTTGTAGCAGATAAATTGCTAATTAATTAACAATTAGGAGAAATAATATCAGTTGCTGCAATAAGGTTCCAGTTTGGAATTTTCACAGTAGACTACATCTTGTGTCTATTTTTTCTATTGATCTTCATGTTTTGGTAGATGTTTGATGATAAGAAAACCATAATAATCAAGATAAGAAGAAACTAATTATAAATACTACAAAAAACAAAGACACTAATTATAAATACTACAAAGAACATCACAAGCAATTATCAAGTTAAGCGAAATCACACCTATCCTAGTTGCCTTAGATTTCTCAACATATAATCAAAGTTAAGGTGACAAGGAATGGAAGCTTGAAGATCACTCAATTGAAAAAGGATACATAAGAGTCGAATATAAGAGAAAGAGCATCAATGTAGTGCCTTGCTCTAGTTGACTGACAATGATATGACTTTAACATTTATTTAGCCATAAGGCCCCATTATGATGATTGTATCATTAATGGTTATGCATGTTCTCTATTGATATTATGATAATTGTAGCATTAATGGTTATGTTTGGTCTCTATTGAATTTATGATGATGATGGCAGTAAAATATATGTATGCTCTCTATTGATATCGTGATGATGATAACCATGATAGATGTGTCCCCTATGTTACCTACTTGCATTAGTTCTGGTTCACAATGAACAATGATGCAAATGACTAGGTGATATTGATGATGCTATTATGACAATGACTAACAATGAGAAACCTTGTTACTGATGATTATTGAGTATGGTAGAAAACCATCAGAGACACTTGCATATGATGAGTTGACAACACTTGGTTTGATGAAAAATTATATTACTTCATCTTTGAAATTCTAAGTCAATTTTGAAACTTGCTATATTGTTTATCTATATTTTAGTGATTGTAGGCACATATTAGTTGCTTGGAAGAATGACTCACATATGGGTGATGGGATTGTACAATTGGATGGAACTGCATGGGAAGGATAGGGCGGTGTTTCTAATCTCACCCACTAGCACTCCCGCTGTGACTTGGGCTAGAAATGTTGAACCACCTTCGCCTTGAAGATCACGATATCATGAGGGCAAGTCTCAAAATTGGGCCGCTCATGAGGATTTTACCAGGGGGCGCGCATCAAGGCAAATTCCTTGATCCTCAACACCATTAGTCTCACTATAGCAGAGAACATAAGAGATGATAGTGGCGTCTGTCATTGCACCTATACTTTCCCCTCGTAGCCACTTAATGCTTGAAGGGCAAGTGGCGCGGCACCCTTGGAATTTCAAGGGAATTTCTTGAAGGGCACGACCAACTTGGCACCCTTGGAATCACAAATAAATTATTAGGTGTGACACCCTTGGAAATTCAAGGGAATTTCTTAAAGGGCACGACCAAACTTGGCACCCTTGGAATCATTAAAATAAATAAATTAATAAATATAATCAAGATATGAAAACCAGGTAAATTCAAATCAAGGGCAAATGATGTTAAAAACCAAGGTAATTAAATCAAGAATAAAACTTGGGTTAAGAGGATTGTAGGAAAAAATAAAATATTTTATCTTAAAAACTCTACACTCTCCATGTTGGAAAATATTAGGTAGATATAATGTAGTTCAATTAGGTAAAAAGGGGAAAGAGGGACATAAATGTAAGGATAAATATCAATCCTAAAATAGTTAAATCTAACTACGAGAAGATGATGGTGAATTAAAATAAGATTAATAAATTAAATCTTAGAAAAAATTTAGAGAACTTCCATGTGGCAACAACTAACATAAGAATATCCATCTAAGAGATAACTTGAGTTAAATTAGGGAGTAGATAGGGGATAAAATCTTGACTTATCAATTGACTTTAATAATGAACACAAATTAAGGAGTAAAAAGGAGGATCAAGAGACAACTAGGAGAAGAAATAGGAATCTTATTGAGGTGAGGAAAAATATTAATTTTAAATTCAAAATTTAAGTAAATAATTTTGGAGACCCTTGATGAGAGAGTGACACATGGATGGGTGAATAATCAAACTATTGAATTATAAAAATTAATTAATTATGCATTAAATGCCAGGTGTCACCTATGAGGACTCCTATAAAAGAAGGGGCAGGCCATGGGGGAAATGACTCTTTCTGGACCCTACTGTTGGATGGATGAGATTATGTCAGAGTAGTGACTACGAGCTATAATGAGTTTGGTGAGGTAGAGATCTTTAGAGAGGGGACTCTTGAGCCAAAGGGTGTTCTCCTCTACCAGCTATTACATTCCTCCATTTTACAACCCCATTGCAGCTCGAGGGTCCGCGGGGAAGGAGAGTACCCAAAGAGTAGGCTGGGAGGTCAATCTATGGGTCATTGCATTCAGATTAAGCACATCAACATTCACACTTGGAGGCAACCGACAACAAAGGAAGGCAATAGCGGTAAGTCAAGTTTGAATCTCGTCTCCTAGTGAATGGTACCTATGTTGTTATAGTATTCTTTTGTATGACTTCATTTTGGTTTTAGTTAATAATATGTAAATTTGATGATATGTTCAATGAAGTGAAATTCATAAAAGTTTTATATAATGCTCCATAATTTTTTAGTTCCCAATTTTATTTTCTTATGGTTGTATTTTTAGTTTGTAAAAAAAAAAAATAGGGTTAGTCTCTACACTTGGTATCAGAGCCATGTTGAACCCTTGAAACCTATGGGCACATGCATGCATGACTAGTTTTGTTAAAATATCTTCTACATGAGCTACCCAACAATTCTCGTGATCATTTTTGCAGCACCAAATCCAAGGACTATCATGAAATAAATCCTTTATATAATTTTCCTACACAAGCAATCTACCATCAGAATTATTATATGTAGCTTCTAGATAAGCATCTCCACAATGTTCTGTGTTTGCATTATTATATGTAGCTTCTAGATAATCATCTCCACAATGTTCTATGTTTGCATTCCATAAAGAAATAAACTTCGCTTCAAAAAGGTTCCATGTTTCTTCTATGAGTTTAACAATCCATTGTTTATAGTATTGGCGTTGGTTCCAATAGTTTCCATGGCCATATTGTGAGAAGAACACAACTCTATTTTAGGACTACGATGAAATGAAACATGTGCTAATGTTAATTTTGAATCTGTATCAAGTTTGAATTAACATGATGTGGCAAATTTTGGTTCTAAAAAAAAAAAAAAATCTGCAACTCTAAAGTGTGAAGTGTAATGTTTGACTTGACTAAAATGTGAGGTGTAATGTTTGGCTTGGACTATGTAAAATATAGGTAACATAATTCACTGAAAAAATAGAGTTATCCTTTTTCTTTTGCCATTTATATGGTTTTTCCCATCCTCCTCCTCGAAGTTGATCGTTAGACAACAAGTAGCTTACCAGTTACTAGTGAGGGTATTTATTAATTTACCTTGCTAGAAAAAAATCCAGACTCAAGACTGAGTTGACTCTAGCGACGAACTGAACAATATTTGACTGGTGTATACTCGGACAACTCTTCAATTTTTCAACTATGAATTCATTAAATAGGGACTTGTGAGCCCATATGAATCATGCCCAGAGTTATTTTATTCAGTGGTGTTGTAAAAAAATCACATTTAAAAACTACTCACATAAAAAATTGGCCAAATTCCACAAATACTCGCCTAAATAAATATCCATAAATAAATGTTGGGTAGTGCTTCTGCTGCCACTGGCTATTAAATCACTGAACTCACAAAAAAATAAAAAATTCTCCACAACATTTTTAATTTTTTTATAAAGTAAACCCTAACGCCAAATCTGTAGCACGGAAACCATAATTCCTGGAAATTCTTGCGGCGGCTTTGTGCGGGTACTAGTTAGCCCTGAGTACTGATATAGACAACACAGTGTATCTTCAATGAGTTTTTCAGTTTCCACTGAAGAAATAAACCTCATAACATGAAATCACATCAGCTAAAAAGAAAAATATTAAAACAAGTTGAGCTCAAAGAAGATTTAAATCAAATCCCATGTTACATACAGAAACAAAATAGTAATCCTTTTCTGAAATAACGATCTCTACCAAAAATAGCTAATAGCTTGGCTTTGGATTCGACTAAGATGGATGAGAAGGTTTCTTAATGAAGCATGCGTATTTAAAGGCATTGATCTGTTGTTGGCACTTGTAACGATCTCCTTTGTGCTCCTCCAAGCATTTCTTCAGAGCTTCTGCGCCACACAACGATAGAGTTCCCTTCTCCATTTTGCTTTTTTCCATTTTTCAACTTTCTGTTTCAAGGAAAACAAGTGTCGCCGAGTTCAAGCTCTGCGAACAGTTACCTGAAAATAATAAAATCTTCAATCAATGCAAACGATATTGTCTACTGTAATTATTTTTAATTACTGAGATATCATTGAATTCTCATATTTAAGTTTAAAATCAATTGTCTACTATAATTATTTTAAATTTCTGAGATATCTCCAAATTCTCAAAAACTTATTTAAGTTTAAATCTTAAAGAATTATTTGTCCTTAATTAAAATAGCAGAGCTATAAAAATTCTATAGTAGACAGCTCTAATAAGTAGCTTCATGGTTTAGAGTTTATGACACGGATTCGCATGATATAAATTCATGGTTTAGAGTTTATGAGACGGATTTGCATGACTAGAATGGTAAACGCAATGACCTGTAAACACAAAATAAAGGTAAATGACCACGAGATCTCATGTGAAATGGAAATTCTCCCAATTCTGAATTTCACTGGTTTCTTTAATGGTTTAAAAGCTCACAGAACAAAGAAATAAATTCTGAAGTTGAGTTGAGTTTTTATTTATATTTATATCTATATACATTTATGTTAAGAGCAATTAGTTTGGAATATTGATTTTTTTAAACTAATGGTTATTATATATATATATATATATATATTTTGAAACTAATGCTTATATATGGTTGTGTTTTAAAATATATATTAACTTTTATATCAATAAGATTTCAAGGCAAAAGTAATTTTGAGTTTTGAATATTTAAGTTTTAAATATATATTAATTACAAAAGAATTTTAAATAAGATTTTATGGATTTAGTTTAGAGTTTTGAAAAAATAGAGAGTTTAAAGAAATTATATGTGGTTTTTGTTAGTAAATTGTAGTTTTTTTTTGAAATTTCAAATCAATGAAGTTATATGTGTGTGTGTGTGTGTGTGTGTGTTTAAGATGCATATTATCACATTTTTCCGAATTGAAATTTTTTATCTAAATTTTTATCGAATCGTATCGAATTCAAATGAAACTTGGTAACTATGTTGGACGTTACAAATATCAATGTAAAATCCTTAAAATTAGGATTTCTGGTTAGTAGTAACAGACGCCCCCTAAATCATGAAGGCCGAGCTGGAGTGAGGGATGAAATGCTTTATAAATCAGTGCAGGGAACCGCTCTACCATCGGAAAACTTGCAAGCAAGTACAGATACATATACATAAACTGATATCTCTGTCAAATGATACATGAATCATGGCATGGACGCAACCATCCAGAGAATGATCATGTAAATGGATCCAAGTATGGGCCAACCATTCGTCAAGGAGGATCATAAAGAAACCGAGGTATTGTCGCATCCATCCAATAATGAGAAGGATCACATATGATAACTCATGGTCTAGTCGCAGCCAGCCATCTGAAAGAGACATGCATATCATCACAACCATGTCACACCACTTCAAAACTTGGACTTGTGTGATTTGAGTCTAGGGTCTTGCGCTCCAACACGACCCGATCAAGGTACAGATCCTAGCATGCGAATAGATGTGTTAACGTCGAACATTCTAGAAAGTCGCTTGATTACCAGTCAATAATTGAAATTGTTAACAAGTGCAAGAGAAACCACCAACAATGACAATGGCTCTCAAGGTACTATCAACACAATTCACAGAATGTGAATATAAGAATTAGAGTCGAACACCCGTAAAATCACTCAATTGAAAGCCAATGATGTGAACTTGTCGTCGAGTGCGAAGAACTTGCCATTGAGGCATGCAAGCTCTAAGATATTGGAAGGGAGTCTCTCGATCAACTTCCCGGATAATGAGTTGGCGTCGATGGAAAGCGACCGTGTCGAAGGAGGACCATAATGAATCCCACATCATCGACGCAAGACGAGAGGGTGAAAAATGATTTTGGATGATACAGAGAAACAGAGGTAGGTGTAACTGCAGAAGGACAACTCTTGAACATATCAACGACACAACTGGAAGTTCAGCAGCTTTTGGATCCATGGGATCGGTAGTCATAATGACGTGGCAGAGATAAAATGGAAGGCAAAAATGAACAGCCCAAACCCAGGAGGGTCAACGATACAGAGGATGATGTCCCAACCTAACACAAAACAAAGAGTGTCATGTTCAAGAGTAAGCTGCGACACGACTGATAGATTTCCAAATTCCCCCCCCCCCCCCCCCCCCCACCACTTCTGGCGAGTACTGCAATTATTTTTTAATCGCAAGCTTGAAGGGGATAGCATATGCTTGCACTATAAGTTCATCCTTCGGATGAATCCGACCTAGTAAGTTTAACGAGTCCTAGGAAGGAGAAGCTCATGTCCGTCATGATGATGAATCCGATGTCATTTAATAGTTTAACGAGTCCGACAAAGGTGTAATTCGATACCTTTTTCATGTTTAGAGAGTTTGAAAAAGACACGTAAAAGAAAACTCCACATAGTCCCTTTTCGTACGTTTGTGTCTCTCAAGCTCGAAAAGGTAGACAACAATACTTGAGAGAACCGTTTGATCATTTCAATCAAGGAGTACCTTTTTCGTAAATAGTGCCTCCCATGCCGAAAAAGGGGTAAACTTATACTGGGCACACGATGTTTTGCATCCATTAATGAGTTTGCAACGACAAGGGCTCAGCCATCTTTTTTCTTTTAAAGGGACGGAAAAGAGCTAAAAGCTGACCCCCCATTTTTATTCTCTTTAACGAGTCAAAAAGGGAAAAAATACTCGGAAATGTTTTTATATGAGTTTAATGAGTCGAGAAAAGAGCTGAATTGTGATTCATCGTCATCATCGAACATCCATCACCTGTTGTTGCACAAGTAAGGCAAAGTGTATTATCGAGTCCTTGAGGTAAAATAGGTCAAAAATATTCACAAAACCTGATATTTTTCATGAAAAAATGAATAAAAAGGGGAAAAGTAAATATATTTTTACCATTAACCATTTTACCTTTGTAGTGAAGACTTTTTACCCACTTCTTTCCCTAGTTTTTCTGGAGCAGATTATGGGAGAACCAGGAGGTCAATCGACGAGCCATCAGTTCCAGGTAACAGTCGAAACCCTGAGCTCCATTTTCATGCTATTCATTTTTATTTTTAACCATTTTATATGATTTTTAGGGAGGTTTTTGAGAATTTTTTTCGCCCTCGGTCGGCGCGATTTTCGGGCGCGGGATCATGCCGGCCGAGGATTATTTGCATAACCATTTGCGTCAACCGGTGTGACCGTTTCTAAAACAGGCACGCCGGCACCGCGGATAGGGAAAAACTGACCATTAAAACTTGAATTTTATGTGTTAAAATTGATCATCGACTTAAATAAATGGCTTTTGCAGGAGATAAATTGTCGAAAATGGTGGATTGGAAGGAAATAGAACACGGAGATGTTGTCACCTAGGCATTGAACAATCCAAATTTCCTAGAGGCTTTGAGAACTTGCGGGCTCCTCAAATTCTTCCTTACACTTGGGATGCGGGCCTAGCTCGCACTGCTTCGATACTTGATAAGCCTTTGGGACATCAATCGCGAGATTTTTGTCATTGGGAACTAAGAGCTGGAGTTGACAACTTCAGATATCTACTTCATCACTAGATTGTCTCATAGAGATGAGCCAATGAACTTGTATGGGTCACATCCAATCGAGGCAAGCATATCTTCCCTACTTCCCAAACACTGTTCTAAGGCCCTGAAATCCAAGAGTGGGAAGAGAGAGATTTCAAGTGTGTGGGATTTGACACTGAGGGTGCTTCTGTTGACTATCAAAAGAGTGGCGAGGTCCCAGGCGAAACATGAGACTAACAAGTCGAAGTTCCTTTATGCTATTAACTGCACAACTCCTATGATCTTCAACTGGGAAGAGGCCATGAAGATGAACATCAAGCGCCAGTTGTCCAAGGCCAAGGCGGGGAATTTGAAGCAATTTGGCTTTGGATCGGTACTTGTGACCTTTTTCCTAGAATGAGTATCACTATTCTAGTATCAGTTGACTGAGGTTGACCCTCTTGCACCACATGATCCACGAATAGTCCGCTGGAGTCGTTTGATGCCCAGCATCACTGGGGGTCAGCATATGTCATACCGACCGACATTCTTCTCATGGCTACGATGACAGAAGATCGTCGTGGAGGACTAGCCATATAGCAACATTGATTTCTGTGGAGACCCAAGTATGCCCTTACCAGATGGAGAGGATTTAGATGACGAAGGTAAAAAATCAAATTTTTGATTTTGATGTTTTTTAAATTGTTTTTTGATATATGCATGCTTATAATATTTATTTTTTCTATGCAAATTTTGGACCAGAGTGGCCAGCCGGGATGTCCCCAATAGCCAGGCGCGTCCCCCATCCTATTGATATTGTGACCCCTTATCATGAAGGAACCAATAACGAGGAGGAAATCACGAGGAACCTTGAGGGGTTGACTCATGGTATCCCAAAGTATGCTCAAATAGGAGACATGCCTCGGCGATACCAGAGGCACACAATGGGGGTCTTAGATCGGATCCGCCGACTGCTGAGTCGTGTTGTTAAAATTGGCAACTAGGGCCAAAATCCATGTGGGTCATCTTATTCATGGCTGATAATATTTTTATTAGATTCTTCTCGTTGAGAGGTGTAGTATTGATCTAAATATCATCCGATTCCGATAAGTATTTATGGAGACATGAATTTATTTTGATTATGGAATAATTATCAAGCCGACCTACAACTCATGTAGGTTCAAAAGCCCAACAGTCACATCTATTCAAACATCAATAGTTGTGTATAAATACAGGAGGACTTTTCCTCATTTGCACTCAATTATCTCATCACATCTCTTTCTCTCTCCTATGCAGAAAAGATGCTCTTCTCTACTGTGTAGAAAAGAGACTCTCTCTCACACATGTGGAAGGACGCTGCTGAACCTGAAGCTGCAACTGTAGATCCAAACTTTGACCAATGTTTACCATCAAACCTCCTCTTCTAAACTACGTTGTAGGACCATCTGGATCTCCTCTGAAGGTCGCATTTTTTGGTGGTGGAATCAAGCTGATCCGATAGTCAGTTTGCGAGATATCGACTTCCCTAGTTTTGATGATGAAGCTGCTAATGTTGATGCTGCTGATCTAGGGTTTGCTACTGCTAATATAAATTAGATTTATTGTACTATTTCTCTCTGTTGAATTATTGAAGATAAAAGAAGATTTGATCAAAAGGTTTCCCCGCACATTGTGGGGTTTTTCCTTGGCTAGCCGCCACATCTTGTGTCTCTTGTCTTGGCTTGTTTCCTGTTGATCGTTTAATGTTCTATCTACACTTATGCACATGTGATTTCTAATCTATGAATAATAATAAGAAAGAAAAGTAAATTTCTCTAAGCACAGAATATGCCATAACTTAACATGGTATCGGAGTTGAGATGAAGACAAAGCCTGAGCAAGAGCAAGAAAAATCACCGAAGAGAAGATTGGCAAGGCTATCCTAAAAGAACTATGGGGTCATCATCACTCTTTCCTGTCGATGGCAAGCTCCGTGAAAAAGCTGACTATCACGGATGGAAGATGTTTATCGATCTAACCTTAGAAGATCAAGGAATGTTGGACCATGTGAGAGGCAATATTGTTGAGCCTCCATCAAATGCATCTGCTGCTACTAGGAACAAATGGAAAATCGAAGAAGTCAAAACAAAGAAAATCATGTGGGACTCTATCGACAAGCGCTTGGTGGCCTACATTTTTGACCTGAACACCTCCAAGGAATTCTATGATAGATTGAAAGGAAATAATTCCAGGACTAAATCAAAAAGAAAGGTTGGACCTAAGGATGGAAGAAAAGGACGATGTTACATCTACGATAAAGTAGGTCACTATACAAGGGAGTTCCCTAATAGAAAGGACTCACACTAGGACAATGATCAAAATCCCTCTGATGGTAATCAAAAGAATGTCAAATTCAATAGCAAAGGTAAAAGAAGCGTTGGAAACCAAGGAAGAGGACAACCATTCAAGAAGGCTAGAAATTCCAGGTATGAATCCAACATTGTTGAAAATAAGAAGGATGAATAATATCTACCAGCTGCTCTATTTACCTCTACTCCTTCATACTCAATGGGAATTTCGCTCATTGATAGTGGTGCCTCAAGGCACTTCACTGGTTACAAAGAAGTTCTTCATAATCTAATAGAGAAAGAAACTAACCTGGAAATTGTCCTTGGAGATAATATGAAATATCTCGTGAAAGGTGTAGGCAATGTCTCTCTTAAATTGAATCAAGGTAATATGATTCACTTACAGGATGTCTTATATGTAGCTGACCTCAAAAAGAACCTGGTGTCCATCTTGGTAATGGAAGACAAAGGCTACAAGGTAACTTTCAGTGATAGCAAGGTACGTATATGGAAAAATAATGTTAAATATGCCTTTACTCTTGGGTTTCGTGTTGATTTATTATATTAGGTCGGTGGAAGTTCGCTAGGTGTCATGTCTTATGACACATCTCTTCAGTTCGAACTTTGGCATCGAAGGTTTGCCCACCTTCATTATAAATCTCTACCCGATGTAAGACAAATGGTGACAGGGATGCCCGAATTCCGAGTAGAGAAAGAAGGTGTATGTCCAGGATGTGCCGAAGAAAAAGCTCAAAAGGGGACCATTCCCCTTAAGCCAAAGCAAGACCTCCGACATATTACAGTTGGTTCACTTAGGCATATCTGAGGCTGGCATTAAGAGGGAGACTACTACACCACATACTCCTGAGCAGAATGGTGTGGTGGAAAGGAAGAACATACGATTGTGGAAGTTGTCCGTGACATGCTCCATGATCAAAGACTTCCGAAGTTTCTATGGGTAGATGATGTAACAATGCCTGATGTGGAGGAACCCATGGATCCTATTTATCCACCTGAGCCTTCCTCTTCTAGGAAGAGGCCTTCATGGCTTAGGAGGCTACTTGATGATGCTGAAGGACATGCTGCACTCCGAGGAACCTTCTGTGAAAGTAAGAAACCTAACAGGTATCAGGGATACCTGAATATCATGAGCACGATCATACAAAATGAGCCTTCATCATTCTCAGATGTTATCAAGCACCAAGTATGGAAGGATGCCATGACCAAAGAATATGAGTCTGTTATGAAGAATGATGTCTAGGAAGTAGTTCCCAGACCCTAGGACAAGACAATTGTCACTTAAAATGACTTTACAAGATAAAGCATGCAACAGATGGAAGTACATAAAAGTATAACGCTCTTTTTGTTGCTCGTGACTTCTCCGAAAAGGAAGGTATAGACTATGATGAGATATTTGCACCTGTTGCCAGATATACGACCATCCGCTCGATCATAGCCCTTGCGGCTTCACAAGGATGGAACCTACATCAGATGGATGTCAAGACCGTGTTCTTGCATGGTTCGATCAAAGAAGAGGTCTATGTGGAGCAACCCGAAGGATTTTAGATATATGATCGAAAATCTCATGTATGCAGGTTGAAGAAAGCTCTCTACGGGCTGAAGCAAGCACCTCGAGCATGGTATCAGAGGATCAATAGCTACTTGATGAAGCTAGGATTCACTAGGAATGTTGTATGTAGATAACCTCTTCCTAACAGACACAGACCCTCTTATTCACAAATGTAAGAGGTAGTTGGCTTCTGAATTTGAAATGAAGGATCTAAGACTGATGCACTATTTCCAGAGACTTGAAGTATGGCAGAAACCAGGGGAAATTTTCCTATCTCAAGGAAAATATGTGGTGAAGATATTGGAAAGATTTGGTATGGTAGACTACAAGCCTGCAACTACTCCGATGGAGCTTGACTTCAAGAATTTAAGCGGTAGTGCTACTGGACCTGTTTTACAAAATGCTACCGAGTATCGGCAACTCATCGGAGCATTAATGTTCTTAGTGAACTCCCGTCCAGACACATGCTTTGCAGTTAACACATTGAGTAAACATATGGTTGAATCTCACCACATACATTGGACTAGTGCCAAGAATCTATTGAGATATCTTTATGGCACAATCACTTATGGGTTAAGATACAATATCGGAGATGTGAGACTACTTGGATATACTTATGCTAATTGGGCAGGCAATGTGGAGGACCATAAGACCACTTCCAGGTGTTGTTTCTCCTTGGGATTTGCTTCGATATCCTGGATGAGCAAGAAGCAGAAGTCGGTGGCTTTGAGCACTGCCGAAGTAGAATATATTGCTGCTAGCATGGCCTCTTGTAAGATCAACGTAAACTTTGAAACGGGAACTGATATTGTTACCCGTTTCGTAGAGATAGCAAAAAATTGACCCGATTTTGAAAAGGGGCGATGCAAAACACACATATTTTTTTAGAGCATAGTTTTTGGCACTTTAAATAACCGATACGATTACCCATTTCATAAAGGTAGTAAAAACGTGACCCGATTTTGAAAAGTGGTGATGCAGAATACACTTCTTTTTTTTCGCAGCATATTTTTGACACTTTAAATTTTCTTATGTATCAAATATAAATATTTGTTTTTAAATGTTAGTGATTTTCATACTGATTTTTAAACGTATAGATACAACGTGTTGATGCAGCATACTTTTTTT
>APFE031270734.1:0-22645 GCA_000404065.3 Pinus taeda | reverse complement strand
CATTGTTTTAATTTTTTTTTCATTATTTTTTTGAAACTTTAATGTTTTTCGTGGTCATGATAAAATATTTTATGTTATTATTTCGAAATGTTGAAATTTTACCCTTGAAAAAAAAATTGTTATCCTAGCATCAACACTTTTCGTTTTGAGGGTGTTTTTTGCACAAAATTTACCATTGAAAAAAAATATGTTATTCGAACATCAACACTTCGTTTTGAGGGTGTTTTTTGGACAATTTTTTCACAAAAAATTGTTTTTCACCGCCATTTTTAAAACATATTGAAATTTTACCCTAGAAAAAAAAAGGTGTTATTCCAGCATCAACACTTTTCGTTTTTAGCACTGTTTTGGATGTTTTTTTGGGGTTTTTTGGCAAGAGTTCCCGTTTTGAGTTTATAATTCCCGTTTCAAAGTTTACATTGATGCACCTTTTCATTGCTTCGGATTTGCATATCCAAAGTCTCATTTTTTCTCTTTAAACTTATGATCGATCTTGATAGAGTATCGATACATCGTGCTAAGCGAGGAGATGTCCAAGAACTCCATCTCATCTTGGATGTACTTATGTAGGTAGCCACGGTACTTGAGTACCAAATGTTTCTCAAAATTCTTGATACCCAACTTCATGCCAAAGGGTATCAAAAACATTGGTAAAATCTGACACGTCTTTCTCCCTTCCCTACTGCAGCATGGTCCACTTTATGTATTTATCCTCATAGCTCCCGACAAGGTAGTACTCCTCCTTAATGGCGCCCCAGAATGAATTCCAAGTGGGTGCGACTGAAAACATAAAAATATCCTTTTAGCAGATGTAACCATTTATCTACAACATATACATCTGTTTGGCTGTCAACATGGGAATGTCAAATTTTACTTGTACCTTAAAAGGAGTGGTGCCTCCAGAGTGGCTGCTAGATGTGGATGCGGCGCTGGTGGGAAACCATTGAAGGATTTGGCAAAATTTATTCATCATCGTGTTCATTTGTTTCTCGAGGGTCTCCTCAAGCAATATTTTGATAGGATCTCCTGCTCACTCGTCTTTCTTTTCTTCCCCCATGGGTGGCCGTAGGGGTTTGTGAGGGTGATCTTGCAAATGTTCAACCATATCGAGCCCTAACTCCTTATACCCCAACCTTGTTGGGGACATGCAAAGAAGGATCAAGAAAGAGCAGACCACTCTGATACCATTGATCTGAATATAATCAGGAATGCAACCAATTATAGAAATAACCATAAACACAGAGATACAGCAAAAATAAAACTTCATTTCATTTGTACCAATAACTGAAATATGCTTACAAACATAATGAAAATAAGACTAACTCAGGCGATGGTAGCTTATCTCTAAGAAGAGATGTGGTGGCTACATGCCTCTGAACTATGTTACAATGAGGCTCGAAGGCCTATTTATTATTTAGAAACAACAAAAAATCGTAAACATCCAAAAACCTAACCCTCAGAGATGAAGTGCCAAAGCTATGGGCCCTGTTTGGGTAGATTGGTACATCAACTTCCCAGGGTCGTAACTTTGGCATACAATCTTCATTTGACGCACACAATACCTCGTTAGAAATATCTATCTAAGGAATACAACTTCTGAGTGGACAACATGGGTCATTTGGCCCTAGTTTTCCCAAAAAAATGTCCTTTAGGGCCTCAAAACGAATCTGGAAGTTTAGGACCCGAAAAACTGCCAAAAATAGTAAATTGTGCTACAATTAAGGAAACTTAAAAAGTGAATGAGGCAATGGTGGGAGTCCTAGTGGAATAGGTGGATAACCATCCACATCCACCTGAATAATTCTATCTAGGGATGTAAAGATCAACATAAAATATTTAACCCAATTACCTTTGAGAACGATCCTATTCATTGTTGTGAGATTGGTAGGTAGCTCAAAAAATCATGTAGCAAGTAGATCGTACATGCAGTATAGGGTGGAGTGTCTAGAGCCAACAGTATTCAACTAGAGTGAAGGATTTTTGGTCAATATGAAAGAACAACTGAATAAAGAAAAAGAGGGGAATTTAAATAACTTTGACCATGGTTTGATCATAATCTCTTTTTCTCTAGAACAGGTGCCAGTACTTCAGCCTCAACGGAGTATGCTCGAGCCTATCAATCTGAGGGCCCCACAGATGAGTAGGTGGATAAATCATATGGCCCGACATGCAGGTCCATTAGCGATCAACTTCTTGGCAACCTTATTTGGGTGGCTACGTAGGCAGTTCATCATGATTAATTATTATCCTTATGTAGGGATGGATTTCTGTGATGATCCTGAGCTCGTGCTTCCTGAAGGTGAGCAATGGGATGCTTCAGGTAATATATTTCAACCATTTAAGTTTTTGAAAGCTTTACAATTGTTTTGTGTTTTTGTATTTTTCCAAGAATAAACTATTGATTTTTTCATGCAGATATTGAATCAATTCAACCAGTAAGTGCTTCATATCTCTGTCGTGTAGAGAGACATCGGCATGAGGAGGTAGTGGAACCAATACAGGTTGTAGGAATAGAACAGGATGTGCTATGGGATCTTGAGGTAGTTGAGATCCTATTAGAGATAGAGTGCCACATGGGGGAGCTAACACATGGGATTGATGAGATCGAGGTCAACCATATTCGTATGTGACCTTAGTGGCACACTATCGGAGTGCCTAGCCATATTGGTCGGTTATCGTGCTCTGTAATTTTATCATTAGACCATTGATTTGTCTACTTAGATATCTGCATGTAATTTTTCATATGTGCAATGTAGCCATATGTGTTCCCAGGGCACAAATTTTTGTAAAACAAAATTTAATATATATATATATATATAATATATATTATATATTGAATGTTTCTTAGTTCCTATTATGCTTTCAATATGATGTGATGTGAATTGAAGCTTATTTACATTGGTTGCAAATGTATATATAAAACTTAATTAGCCAGGGCATCTACTAATGTGTTTAGATTTCTAGAAATAGTTCATATTGTATGAAATAGAAATACCTTTCCAGAAGATGTACTCTCAAAACCATGTGAAGGATGGATGGATTTATTATCGAATAAACATTAGCTAGTTATAGTACTATGAGTTGTGACTCAAGTCTGATGACTAAATGGCGTATACCATGCAAACTAGCATCAGATAGTAGCTCCACCACTACGTTATACTCAGCGATGATGTTAGTAGAGTGACCAATGCAAATACCCTACATACTCACTAACTCGTCATTTGGAGCAAAGATAGCCCATGCTGGAGAAAATAGGTTTTGAGTACTATGACTAGCACCATCAACATAACCAATATACGGTTCCAGAGAAGTTGACATCTGCAAACCAAATGTAAAAGGGATCAACAGAAACCAAAGGGAACTCTGAAAAGACACACTACAAACACACTCAACACACCTATAGATAGTATGTACACAAGGTACTATGAATGGGATCAAGAATAGTATTTTTTGAGGTACAATCCATTCTGAGGTTGCGCAAGTGGAACTTCATCAAAGACTACGAACTCATATGCCCCTTTTGCAAGGACTCACTTGATAATGTATGGACCTAGCCATATGAGTTGGAAATTCCCTGGACCTAACTTATTGGCCTCTTTTTCATATAAGAGAACGAAGTATCCTTCCGAGAAGACACAAGGCTTGAATTTTTTATCATATTAAGCCTTGACGCGTATTTTATGAGCTTCATTGGCTAAAGAAACTTCACATCAAGTTTCATCAAAATGAGTCAAATGTAAAAAATGCTCCTTCTCTATGAAAGTGGTAAGAAGAAGTTCAACAACTAGTTTTAACGATGGAATTTCACATTCAATGGGGAGGATAGCTTCTATATCATAGACCAATTGAAAGGCTGTGAATCTGGTAGTAGTCCTAACTAAGGTTCAGTATGCCCACAATTAATCATAGAGAAGCAAGTGTCAGTCCGATTTGTGGACCCCTACCATACATTGAAACATAGTATTAAGAACTTTGTTAACAACCTCAACCTCTCTATTAGCCTTAAGATAGTAGGGATTGGAACTTTCATGTGAAAGTCCCATCTTAGCATTTGTTTTGGTCATCATATGATTCTAGAAATGTTTTTCGTGATCCGTAATTATTTCTTGTGGAACACCAAATCTAGCAATAATGTGATTGAAGAAAAAGTATGCAATCACGTTACCCATGTTGTTAAATGTAGGCATCGCCTTAGCCCACTTATTAAAGTGGTCAACGGTGACAATGATATAACCATGCCCCCCACCCAAGTGAGGATTACATGTCATAAAGTCGATACCCCATTTTGCAAAGGGACCAACAGCTACAACGGGATGCAACAAAGTAGGTAGAGCATGGACCTTATGATCATAGATTTGGCACGCATGACACTTTTGGATAGTGAGAATACAATTGCAAATGATAGTTACTAAGTGAAAAGTAGCCAACGCGTAAGATCTTATATGCGGTATCGTAACTAAATATATGTCTACCACATGCCCCCAAGTGAAATTCATTAAGGATTTTCTCAGCCTCCTCAAGGGTGAGGCACCTCCGTAATATCGTATCAATACCACAATGGTAAGGGTTGTCACTGATAATAACGTAATTTTGGGATTTTTATCAAATACATTGCTACTCGGAGTGAGAGGTATTAGGTTGGAAAGTCTGGGTCTAGAGATAGATAATAAAATTTCCATACCAAGGGTTATATTATGATATTATAAATAATGACCCGTCAAGGATAGAATCTTCAAATGTGGATTTTGAATCAGGGGAAGGATGATGGAGCATTAGCTCGGCGAAAACTAGGGATTTCTTCAACTTGTGTTTGATGAACTCCAGGTCGAACTCTTGCAAAATAACGATCCACTTAGAGTACTTTCCCCCCATCAATTGACGTGACAATATATATGTCATAGGGTGTTAATCTAAAATGACTGTAGGTTTCCTAAGCAATATGTAATGGTGAAACCTTTGGACAGCTTGAACGGCCGCCAAAGCCAACTTTTCTATGTGGGTATACCTAATTTCGGTATTGTTAAGGTTTCAACTTAGATAATAAATGAGATGTTCAATCTTTATATCATCTTCTTGGATGAATACCATTTCTATAGTAGAAATGGCATCAGTGAGATAAAGGAAATAATCGCGCTGATAATCATTGGGGTATAAAAGAGATGCCCAAACCAATATTAACTTTCAAGGCGTCAAACACTTTCTGAGCAGCGTCATCCCAATGGAAAGAGACCCCTTTTTTCAATAAGTGAGTGAATACTTTGTTCAGATCAGTGTAATTAGAGACAAACCTCCATAGGAAGTTAGCTTTCCCTTAGAGTCTTTGTAATTGAATGAGAGAAGAAGGTGCAGGAAAGTCAATGATAGCATGTACTTTCAAAGGATTAATACAAATTCCTTGTTTTGATATGACAAAACCCAGGAGTCAACCAAAACCGATGTAGAACACACATTTGTGTGGGTTAAGTCGAATGTTATAATGTCTACAATGGAGGAAAATAACCCTTAGATGCATCGGGTGATCAACCTGATGTTTGGAATGAGCAGGGAGATCATCTAAATAGGGTTACACGATGTGTTTAATATCATGAAAAGTGTAATCCATGGCACGTTGAAATGTAGCCCCAACATTCTTCAAACTGAATGGTAGCTTTCGATGAGCAAAAGTAACCCAGGGAAAAATAAATGTAGTCTTAGGTTGGTCTGTCGGGGGAATGTTGATTTGATTATAGCCCGAGAATCGATCTATGAATGAATAAATCTCACAACCATTGCAGTCATCAACAATCTGGTCAATAAATGGGGTCAGATAGTTGTCCTTAGGACAAGCACGATTCACATCCTCGTAATTGACACATACTTGAATCATGCCATGTTTCTTCATGACAGGGACAATGTTCGATACCTAATCAGTTAAAGGAACAAGGTATATGAAATAAGCCAGAAGAAGCTTTTCAACTTTAGCCTTAATCCCAACAGCCTTCTTTAGACGGACCAAATGGAGGCACTGTTGGATGGGTTTTGCATTAGGATATGTTTTAATCTTGTGAACTACGATATTTGGGTTGATACCTAGAATTTATTCATAAGTCCGGGCAAAGACATCCTGAAACTCACGGAATAGGGCTTTATAGATCTCGATCTCAGGTGGAGAACAAGACACTCCAATGTATATATTTTTTAAAATTCCTAGTTTGATCAAAATATCGAGAGGTATGGTCTCTTTGATATTTGAGAGGTTCTTTTCAAAGTCGACCTCATGAATGGAGATGGAATTCGTAAATGGCTCAACAAAATTGGGTAAGTACACATCATTGAGATTATCCTCAATGTGATATGGTAAGGAGCAATTATGTTCATGTTCATCCCATGGCCCGTGATCTAGCATCATGATCTCTATGATGCTCTTGTCAATAGAGAATATGCGAGAAAAACAATGAGAAGGCATGCCATCATCCAATGATCGATCTACCCAATTAATCGAAGAGAAGGTGTAAGCTGCACAAGTTGAATAGATGGCTTCATAATATAGCTCAACGGGGCTAAGTGACATTCGGTTGCCAAAACATGCTATTTCCATCAGGTACAATCCATGGACCAAATAGGATAGTAGAAGATGATATCATGTTGATATAAGAAATCGAAGGTTAGCTATTGGGAAGGACAGGAGGAGGTAGTGAAAAGGTTCCCATAAGTGAAGAATGTGAAGAATCCTTCAACAATCCAACTCTAATATGCTGATAGGAGTGTAGAGTTTTCCCTACAAGAGGGACACTTCCAGTAACATGAGAACCAGAGGCAAAAAAGGTGAGTTGATCTATGGCTACAATCCTGCCTTTGTGAGGAAAGGCAATCATACAAAAGTAAGTCGAAACGATGGGAGCCATGGCATAAACCCATGTACGTCCTAGTAGAAGATTATAATCGAGGGGTCTGTCAATAACTTTGACTTCTATGGAAACGATTTTGCCCCCGATTTCTACTTGGAGGGAATTTAAAATCCCACAAGTTTTGCATGTTCTTCCATTGAAGGTTTTAAATGTGGTGGTTGATTGACTCAATTGAGGCGAAACCATTTTCCTTCCAGCGAGACAAGGACATAATGTAGGTTGAGGCTCCTTCATCCACAATAGAGCGATGATTGCTCTTACCATGGAAGATGACCTAGATTGTAAAGGATAACTGAGCAGGAAGTCAAGGGGTATAGTTTTCATGATAGAAAACTACTAGGTTGGAATCCAATAGATCCAAACATTTGATAGCTAATAATAAGGTGTTATTTTGGGTGGGGTAGTTTTGCAACACTTCAAGAGTTGACATAGCTGATGGAGACTGAGCCAAGTCTTAAACTACGTTGTAATTTTGGGTAGATCTTGAATGAGGGTTGAAAGTAGACTTATGAATAAGGCCCTTCAGAGGCTTGATAATCAATTTTGCATGAATCGAAGGTGGAGTAGAATCAGATGAAGGTGATGCCAAACTAGTAGGTTGATCAGTAGCCTGACCATTCGATGGATTCGTATTACCATAGTCCTTGTTCCAAGTGTCCACCTTTTCAGCTTTGAGGAGGAAAGCATCAAAAGCGTGTTAGAGGAAGAAGGGTCTCGGGCAACCATATGAATCTCCTGATTGCGAAACAGGTCAGTTAACACAGCGGGAGAAGTGGAAGATTTAAGAAATTGATTCACTTTAGCATGGTGCAGATAGTCTCATGTAAAGTGATCCTCATTGCAAATCAAGCATGGATATCAAGGCTTTGATTTCTCATCGGAGGACTGATTTGTTTGTTTATCTTACAGTAAGGGATATTTATTTTTCTTACCTTTACCTTTCTTCTTTCTTCTAGAATTTTGTTGAGACTTGCCTTTATTAGATGAAATGACATTTATCTTAGAAGCAGAAGTTGCAGGAAGATGGGATTAAGGGTTTTGAGCAAGTGCGATAAGAGCAATACCAGATGGTTTACTCACCGACTACAAATTGACAGAACCAATCACGCCATTAGAAGCATGAGATTCTTTACCAGGTAGAGGAGGAACAATATTCGAAGGTCTTGGAGCATTTGGTATCTTCTCATAGAGCATGACTAATTGGATTTAAATAAGGTCCAAATATTGTGCACGAGCAATAACTTTCTCTTCGGTCATGACTCCAACTTAGGAAACTCTTTAGTTATAGGGGCTAATAGAGATTTGGTAAACCATTCTGCTAACAATTGATCGAGAACATAAGCCTTGACCAATTAGCAACGAAGCCTCCACTCATGAATGTGATCTGAAATGTGAGTGGAATATAATTGTTTGAATTTGGTCAAGGGTTACGTTTCAATTTCGTTTCTCATGGGAAATTGGAAATTAGTGAGGAAGGTAGCAGCTAAAGTGATGAAATCATGAAACGAAGCTCTAGGTAATTTAATATACCATTTCTTTTTGGTACATGTAAGCATTCGTTGGAAAAGATGAAGTCGAACGAAATCATCATTAAGGGAGTTCGAAGAACACCATAGATGATATGTCATAATGTGCATAGATGGGTCTTCCAATGGATTATCATTTAATTTTGGGATATAAGAAATCTATTTAGTGAGAATAATTTTCCACCATGGGGGATGAGAAATGGGGTCATTAGTAAGCCAATTAAGTCCAACAATTTGGGAGTAGCCACAAAAGGAAGTTTCTGATTAAATTCTGGAGGATGATGGCCTAGATATGAAGGAATATCTTGAGAAATAGGCACTTCCATCCCTGGATAAGGAGGGTTATGATAATAAGGAGCTTGGGTACCAAGATAGGGTGGATTCCAATAAGCAATATACAAGCGACCTTGTTGTTTAGCCCCAGGACGATGATAAAGTTGTTGGAACGGTTGGGTTTAGGTTTGTTGGCCTTGCAAAGGCGCTTGAGGAATACCCTGATATAGTCCATACTTATTCCTGATGGGGATTTACATTGTCCCATTTTGGGATGGGTTTGATTGGGACTATGTCATACTATGAATAATATGACTTATCGAAACTTGAGGAGTACCCTATCCAAGTGGTTGAGAATGTAAGGTACCTTGTATAAGCTAGGTAAGTGAAACCTGGGAAGTGCTAGATACTGAGGGAAAAGGTTTTGATGGAATGATAACCTGTAAAGGTTGGATCACATGTATTTGAGCTTGTTGTGGTGTTGATGTATGGAAAGGAATTTGAGGTGAAGATGGTGAAGGTTGAGAATTCAACAATCGACCCCAAAATGAACTAGGTTGAAAGGGAAAAGTAGGTTTCCAGACATTGGCATCCATTCCAAGATAATGAGGGCTATAATAAGGTTGATTACCAATTTGAGGTATACCAACAATAGGTTTCCCCCCTGCCAAAGGAGGAGAGGATGATAGAGGAAACTGCAATCCAGATGGAGGGTACCCAACATAAGAAGAGTTAGGTTGTTGAAGGTAGCCTTGCCCACTAACATAAGGGATAGCCTACTGCTCAATCATGGGTGTAGGTGGAGGTTGTCTGGAATTCATAAGAGAAGTACCAGATTCTATTCCTAAATTAGATTATATGGGAGAGGTCCAAGGACTGGAAGACGCACAAGAAAAGGTACCGGATAAACACTGATAACCAGGTGGGACGAACAGGCCACCATACAGATGTGTTTCTGGTGATGTTACAAACATAGATGAGGAAGAAAAGTTTAATTTCTTAACCATAGTGGCAGACACAGGCTGAGAGGTTGGATCAATTCCAGTCATGGTTAAAAATCCCAATGAGGATTTCCGCAAGAGATGTGTGGATAAGTCCAAATAATTAGGCAAAGGAGTTTGTGTCGGAGTATGAAGAGGTGGAAAAGGATCAATCTGATAAAAATGGGGTCCTTCCCAATGAACAGGGGCAGAAGTATGAGGCTCTTCATGTGTGATCTCTTCAATACTGGCAAGTCCGTGTGGAAGAGGTTCACCATCGGGTCCAAGATATATAGGCTCTGTCTGAGAAAAAGAATGAGAAGGGGAAGGTCATGAAGTAACAGGTGAAGATGGCTAAGGCTTTTTAGATTCAACAACCTCAGGAATCAAAGTGTCTAACTCAGGAAGTTTAGGTTCAATGACCTTAGGCAAAAAGGTTTCAGGGACTTCTGTTGCAATTATATCAGTGTCGCCGTCAAGAGTAGATATAATCTCAGGCTTAGAACTCAATGGGATAGATGATTCTGGAAGTTCGATATCAAGAGGAGGGCTAGAAGTAGTTCCCGAAGTTCCTGATTTGGTATTTTGCATCTTCTTATGCTTTTGACAATGTTTAGGAGTAGCTTATGGTGGAAGAGGAGGCTTATTTTGTATTCTACACAAACAACGGGTGGCATATTTTGTTCTTCCATGTTGGATAATAAATTTTATTAACGTAAAAATAAATAAATAAAAGAGAGGGTAACCTAAGCATAAAGGATTACCAAGCAACTGTGAAGTGCAATATACACCTTGGAAAACCAAGGACTTAACGTACCACAACCAATCTCCTCAAATGTTGTTTTTGGTGTATCATGGTATACAAGGTGCCAGACTCAGTTACTTATGGCTGGATAGAAACCTATAGGGGACTCCCAAAATATACTCAATGGTTGTGGGAGTGTAGTCTATAGTAATGTTTCTTAATGCGTAATTGTTTGATGAGAGCATACCCATATACTTTACGTGTGTGGAGCGTCGTCCAATATACCCAAACATACATGGGTAATGATCATAGACACTCACATATATTGAACAAGATTTCACTCCCAAGATGAAACACTGGAAAACAATGATAGCTCCTACATTTAACTATGCTAGAACACATCTCTAGCCTAGAGCTCTAAATGTTTGTGTTGATGTTACAAATTATCCTAGGGTTGATTCAATAAATTTTATTGTTTATATTTGATTAAGTTTCAATTTTGAGCTTACCACTAATGTCACCAAAATAACCTAAAATGAAATTCTAGCACAAGAAAATGGAAATATTTCTCTTTCAATGAAAATATAGCTAAGGAAGGGAAGAAACAATCAGTATGCAGCACACAACATGCAACAAACAAAATGCAGAATGCAATTTCCCTTTCAATGCAATTGTTCCTAAACCAATGCACATACAAAACCCTAAATACTAATGCAAAAAAAATTATTTTCAACACACTTAATTTTCGAAATGAAGAAAACTAAGATGCAAATGTTTAATCACTAATTCAAATTCACTTTTTAGAATGAGGACTAAAACAACAATTCATCTAAGCGACCAATTACCAAACAAAATTAGTTTGCAAGTGACCAAATGATAAGAACAAAGAAAAATCAAAACCAATTCTTACCAAAGGCACTCAAACACAAATGAAAACAAAATGGACTTTAGAGAGACCACAAGAAACTCAAGACTCAGGGAAGGTCAGCTGGAAGTACGTTGATCAAAAAGACACTCAATACAAGGGCAAGTTTTGTGCAAAAATAGGGCCAACGCTAGTGCAAAAGAGGAACCATTTCTTTGGAATGTAGGTATAAAGTGGGACTAGGTGAGGTGCAACGCTCTAATAGAGGCATTTGGGGTGCGTTGGTCCAGGTATAGAGGATTCTGACACAAAAATTACAAAAGAGACTCAATGATATCACTTCCTAGGTCTATTCTTAGTTGGGTAAATAAGCAAAGGTCTATAAAATAATCAAACACAATGGAAAAATGAACCACCAAAGGAATACATCGTTCCCTAGTATAGTCGTGAATTTGTATACAAGATTTAAACTTGCAGAAAAAAGTATATCCCCTAGGTTTGGTGGCTAACCTAGAACAATAGAGAAGCTAGGAACCCAATGCTTTCCTTAAAGTAAATAGATGACGAAATGAAGCCTACCTGGAATCTGTCATGGGCTTCTCTCCTTCTTTAGCTTGAATGCTCCAATTCCATCTCTGATTTCCAAAATTAGAACCTGCACAGTCAAATAACACAAGCCAAAAAACTACAATATCTATGTAGTATCATCTAAATACTTTATTCAATAGATTAACATGGTATTGAAATACATGAAATAACATCATCACATATAGGAAAACAGAGAATTCTTTGCATTAATATAAATGGAAGGAATTTACACCATAAATAGGTATTCCTCTTGTAGAAGAGTTCCTCCAAGGCTGACTTGTCATTTCCTTGTCACAATGTGAACCTCCAATCACCCTAAATGCATGAAATGAAACCTCTCACCATAACAGTAAAAGGGTAGAATCATTCTCCAAAGTCCCACCCCTTGCATATGGAAGGATGTAAATATATAGAGTGGGGTAAGTTCGGAGTTCTTAAAAAATATCCAATTACCAATATAAGGTTTTAGATCCACCTTTGATGGGAGGATGGGAACACATGATAAGGGATGGAAACTCAAAAGTATGGTAGGATAGGATCTGAATGTTTTATTTAAGGTAAATGGTTATAAAAAATTATGGAATTTTCTTGAAGAGGAGGCTTCTAAAATTTATCTATTTTTTCTGAATTTCTAGAACCAATGTAGGTTCAAAGGGGAGAAACCTGTAGGTGATCAACACAGGCCACAGTCGAGAAACCTGTAGGTGAACACTGTCCAATAAGAGGCTAGGATGAATTGGTCCTAAAACTAGCTCAGATGATGCTGTTTCAGGAAGAAACTCTGGGGAATGAAAAATACATTCTTAGGGCTTTGTGCAAGATGATGACAAGCATGAATATGATGTTGATTTATCTCATTAGGAAGCCTATTGATTGGATGTGACAAAATGGCATATAACACTCATAGTGCTTGGCACATTTCTAATGAAAAATAGTGCATTTGAAAGCCACTATTGATCTTAGTTATGCCCTCCTCATCAAGCTCTTCCTTCTCAACCCTTTCACAGGCCTATCACAAGCAAATTCTTCCATGAGTAAAGTAGGATAGAATAGATTATTTCAAGACTGAATTCTCCTTTTCATGAGTAATCTTCATTAGCAGGTGTACCTCTTCAGCATGAAAAATTGATGCTCAAGGAAGATGTCAAGGGGAAGAAGCAAGTAAGCACATGCATAGAAGAAGAACAAAGAAGAACCATCATGAATGTATGAAGAAGAACTTGGACCATGATAGAATAAATACATTACATGATAGCTCTGAAGGCTCAAATCCTGATCCAAGACCCTTTGGAGGATGAATATTAAGAATAAGGTAAATATTTCATGAAGATGAAGTGTTGATCAAATCTATCATCAAGAATGCAAGCAATAGAAACAAAGAGAAGAACTTGGCATTGCCACATGATCATGAAGTTCCATGCCATCATTTCCAAGTTATGGTGTGTACAAGTGTCATCACAGTGTCATATGTGTTCATGTGTCTTTCCATGTCATCATGTGGAATGTAATGACGTATTTTCAAGGAAAATGAAAAAATTTAAATATCTGGAAGTCCAAGAGTCACATGTGGAAAAGGAGTCTTATAGGAGTCGAAAGGTCATTCGAGAGTCCAAAAGTCTTATGGAAGTCAAAGGGTCACACAAGAAGTCCAAGATTCATGAGGGTAGTTCAAGAGTCATGGGGATATGGAAGGGAATTCCTCTTGTTATAAAAACAACCTCATAACTCAAGCAAAGGGGCTTTTGTAGGCTTAGGCTTTGGAGATCTAGTCTTGGCTTCTCTACTTAGCATAAGAGAGAAAACTATTCTTTGGAGAAGAAATAAGTGACTTAATGTTCCACTATTGAAGCTAGTGGCTCACCATTGTAAGTGTGTACTTGGATATTTCACTAAATAATTTAAGCTCAAAGATCCAATACATTTTCATGCATGTATCATGAATGTTTTAAGACAATTTTTTAAATGTTTGTGGCATATGTTATGTTCATATGTACAAAGGAAATTGAATTACTTCATTGCCTTTGGTACTTATCTTGTTAAAGGTGTTATTTTTTCCTAATGATCATTGTGTCTATGTGAACTACTTTTCTAGATTAATAATGAATCTTTCCTTGCTCTTGTGTTCCTCTCTTAGGATAGTACTACTACTTTCCTTCTCAAGACTCATTTTTGTCTCTCCTTGTGAAGGCCTCCTTTTACACATTGCAATCGGTGTTTCAAAATGTCAACTTACTTGTTGATTTCAAAGGACATGTGTATAATCCCTTATGATATATGTTGAAATCAAGGATAATTTTAACTTATGTTGGTGTGGTCGATACTCCGGATGGAGCTCCTACTCTAAATGATGTGAGGTATAATTTGGACTTCACATCAGGGCGACCCCCTATATGTTAGCGGTCTCTAGCACCATCAACATTCTGGCACTAGAAGGAGGGCCAAATGACAAGTTGTTCCCATAAAGTTTATTTTGAATCTCTTATCTTAAATGGCTCTTTCCTAAATCATAATCCTAGGATGTTTTTCCAAGGAGCTTGATCTTACCATCCCCACAAAAATTTTCATAACTTGTCTCAATTTAAGTTTGATAGTGAAGGTGGATTAACTGTCCTTGAACATGTGTTTCAATTTTCTCATTTTTGTCTTTTGAATGGAATACATTGTAAGGATGTCATGGCCATATTTTTCACCCTCACATTTGAAGTTCGAGTCAAGAAATGGTGTCATACATTACCTGTTGCTTCTATCCATTCATTTGAGCAACTCGTTAAGGAGCTTGGTGAAGCCTGTGACAAGTATGATTATCAGGATGTATCTGATATAATCGATCAACTTAGAATGAATTTAGGTGAATCTATGGAGGATTTTCTTCATCGATTTCCTCACCTTTGCTACAAATTTCTCGAGGGAGTGATTGATTCAGATTTAATTATGGAAAAGTTTTAGAGTTTGAATATAATCACCTTGAAATATTTTGGATCTAAACTTCCAGATGATTCCAATATTCCAACTTACATTGATCATGAAACATCACAAATATGTGAGGAGGAACCTAGTATTCCTTTTGCTACTTGTCCTCCTCCTTTTCCAATACTGATTTGGGTGCCTCCTGGTGATGATGTTGAAGTTTAGAAATCTAGAAATCAAGTTGTTGATCCATCCATTCAAACTTCATCTAATTCCCATGATTTATATCTAATGGAGGAAAGTTTGGAGTGGTTCATGAAGCCTAAGGTGAATACTAATCCCTTGATTCAAGCAGTAATCGAGAATACAGTAGTTGTGTTTCGCATGTAGAGGAGAAAAGTGTTGGAGATAAGTATTTTCTTCCTTCCCCCTTTCAAGATGATAATATTTCCTTTCTAGTTGATCACTGATTTTGTAATCTTGATAACATGTCATATGATTTTGAGCTCTGCATTCAAGTTGACATTTTAGGCAACCATCGCCTTCACATCCATATTCCCACTGATACATGTGGTGATGAGTGCCCAAGTATATTGGATGATATATTTCCTTCTTCTAAGAACTTGGATTTGCAAGGTATCGTTTCATAACCTGCTTCTCATAGTGCACAATATCCATTTATGGGTTGGGATACTCTTTCAATTCTAAATGACCCTGGAATCCCTCTAATTCATACATCTTCATATATAAAATATGGGGAAATAAGTTGTCAGGTTGTTGAATATTTTGTATATCCTAGTAAATATGAATTTCATATTGGTATGGTTGTCTCTAATCATTATATTAATGACAATTATATTGATATGTTATTCATACAAGTTCAATCTAATCTAGTTACAATTGGTGCTCCTCCTCCTGAGTCTTTCAATCCTTCCTCACCTTTAACACACTACTCATTGTACCTAGATATGTTTGATAAGTTTTTCATCCTAGCAACCCCTCTAAATCCTTTGTGTGTTTATTCTATTGATTATTATTACAATCAGGTACAAGGTGGTGTGATCCTAAAATCAAAGGATGAAAAATTTGAATCCATTATTCATGATCTATTCAACTGTAAATCTTTCATAAGCTAGGAGGAAATTGTTCCAACTTTATTTTATCAAGGGAATTGTTTGACAAATGCATTTAAATGCTCTATCCAACAAGAGTTTGATATGCCTAATCTTAAATTTGATCAAAACAATGGCACTAATGGTGTTTTCATTAATACATCTGATGATATTGGTGCATGTCTACCTGCTGATTTTTATAAGACACCCAAATTTGATGATACATCATCGAAAATTTCATAGACCTACTAGGAAGTCGAGGAAATTTAACCCCTGTTGATGGTTATGTCAGGTTCTCACAATCATAAAGGGATCTTTGAACTATTTTGGATCCATTATTTCATGCATAATCCTTTTCGTAACCTTCATCCATTACGTGTGAGTTCATTCTTAAAGGAATCTCAATGTTTCCAAGTAAATATTCCTGATCAGATAAAGGATTCTTGTTTGGTTAGTCCCTTTTCATGTGAATCCCTTGTATTATACCAATGGTTGGAGAGCTCATATTTTGCGTATCCTTATATCCTTAAAGCATATCATTATGATTATCAAGATAAAGATGATTTTGGGTTGGAGGATTTCTCTCTATTAAACTCTTCTGACATTGATCATATTCTCCTCCCTTTTGTGTTAATGATTTTCCTAGCACAATATCTCTTCTTGAGTGTCCACAAATGCTTGAACCATTCAGAAGACCAAAACCCTCATGTTGATACAAATACTGGGTTTAATTTAACACATGTTTCTAATATTTTGACAACTCAGTAGCCCAATTGGTTTCCTGGATTTACAATGTCAACAATTGGGAGTCAACAACCTTATATGATAATAAACCAATCTAATCATAATACTAGAGATTCCATTTGTGGTTCAAATGCATTAATTGAAAATTAATTTTCTCATCAGTCTTAGGGTCTTCCAATTAGTTGTTTTGAATATTGAGATCCAATTGTTGAATGGTTAGATCAATCTTACGTGGAAATATCCTTATGTTATTTTCCAATATTTCTTAATGTTTGCAAAAAATGAAAGCGCAGATGAATCCGTATTCATAAGTAACCTTCAGGGTTTGTATGATAGACATTTCAATCAGCAAGGTAAAATGCGAGATTGGCTCAAACTAGTTGGTATGGCCCATCCTTTTGTTAATAAGCAAGATCAGTTCATTGTGCAAGATTTTCAAGTTGTTGTTATTTCTTTTGCACATTACTTTATATTGTTTTTAATTGATTGTATCTTTGTGATTGCAGGTCGAGAGAAATTATGGTGGTTACAATAGAAATTGCATTACATTTAGCCTTTACCTTCTATCCAGTGAGGTTAGGATTAGGTTTAGTTGCATCCTAGTTTCCTTATGCACAACATCACCCTGCATTCTTCTCTCCACTTAGTCTTTGTTTTCTTTCTTGATTTCATGTTGAATGTTGCTTTATATTTTAGTTGTTCTTTTGCTTTCTTTTTTGATCTTTTTTCCTTGTTTTGTTAGGTATTTTATTTTGTGTTTTTTAATAAAGCTTTGCATGAAAGATGTCATTTTGGCTCAAAAGAAAATGTGATAAATTTTTAAAAGGGAAATTGTGATGATGAACAATGATTGGATAATATGTTACATCTTCTCTATTCTAGTTTATGTATCTTAAATTTGATGATGTATAAACATAAAATATGATTCGTTTCATATAGAAAGACTTTGGGAAAACTACGACACCCATATCTTTATTAGAATCTTCATTCTTGACTCAACCTTGTAATGAATGTTGTTTTGACTTGTTGACTCAACTGAGTAGAGAAGGGAAAGGAGAAAATTTTAAACGAGCATGTTAAATTCAGTGGTCTTTCAAATCCCTTAAACAAGGAACAATCTCTCTTGCCATTAAATAATTCAAAAACCCTCTTCCACCCATGTTACAAATATTTAATAAATTATTCAAGAATATCTTTCAAAGAAAACTAAATAAATGGTGAAGAAGAGAAAGGCTTTCTGCGTAGAGAAGTGAAGCAAGCAACTTCGCCATGGTACTAAACAGGCCCACTGGCAGCAAAGCGATTCTTTTGTTTCCTTAAAGTGACTCCGTCAAGGTATTGAATAGGCTCACTAGTAGCATAGAAACAACAGGGAATGTGCTTAACTTTGATTATCAAAAGGCTCGATATAAACTTATTATCATCCCCCCCCCCCGTCGAAACAGTTGATGAATGACCAGTCTTATTTAAATGTGTTTGAAGATGAGAAAGGAAAGTGAGAGACTATATATTAAACTGGGATAAGTGTCAAAGCTAGGGTGATCTACATGGTGAATCAATACTCTGTGTAAGACTGGGACCTTGCACTTAAGGTTAAAACCTAAACAGAGAAGCTGGAGTTCTACCAGTGTGTTGACAAGTGTTACGTTGTGATCAAAAGCCTCCAAAATTTTGCCTACTCTTGAACTTTAGAGCCTACGAAGGATCTTATGATCTATCATTCCCTGATTTCTCTTGGTCACATCATGCTTGGTTGATGTTTCATAAATTATTCGAGTATTCTTCTAATATGTTGTAAGTGTCAAAGTCACTTTTTCACACATTCTTAGTCCTTGGTGAATTCATAAGCACAATTCTTTTATGCAAGCTTGAACAGACATAGTGTAGTCCATCAAGATAGTTCTTATACAATTTTCAACCTATGTTGACAATCAGTGTGCACTCTCCATTGAAATTATCCCTTACTTTGGTTGTAATTGTATTTCTATTTCGGCGAGTTTTCCCAACTGTCGCTTTTGCACACCATTGTTTTCACAAGTGTCGCTTTCACTTTCGTGGTTTTCATTTTTTCTTTCTTTTACTTTAACAAGTTTTGTTTTCATGTCATCTTCTCTTTGGCATGTGTCACCTTCAATTTATTTATCTTTTTCAAGTGTCATTTTCACTTTCTCTTACGGTCGCAATTGTTGCTTCTAACTGTTTTCACTCTTGTATGCATCACACCTTTGCATATCACTAGAGTCAGTTATGGAGCACTCTTCTACATTAGAATATTCTACATACAATGTGAATTTGTGCTAGACACCTTCCTACAGCTTAGAAATATTTCTAGTGAAAATCGACACTTCGGTCACAACTTGTATTCTAAGTTTCACAACGTGGTGTTTCAACTATCGCACTTAGAAATAAGTGTCACTTTGTTTTCGTTTCAAGGTGTGATTATTTTTCATGACTCCTGTGCATATTTCTTGGCTAATATTAATGGAATTCATGTGTGTGATCCATGTTTGAGTCATTTCTGTATGCTTTCCCCACTCTTACTCTATTGGTTCCACACTTATCCATTTTGGAGCTCTTCTTGGTCCTATTACCCAGTGCAAGTATTAAAGCTTCAACCATTCTCTAGGTGATGAGAACCTCCTATTCATGAGCCTTATTGATGAAATCTCACCTTCCTATACCTATGCACTAAATCTTTCTCAAGGCCATCTCTAATGACTGCACCTTGAGAAGCCTTCCAAATATGGTCACCTAATTCTTCTTGCTTGTACTAACTCAGTGCACTAATTTTTGAGCAATTATACCTTGTAGAGCACATGAATCACTTATAGTGGCCCTCTGCAAAAGAAAATTGTTCCATACAAAGTCTCTTCCCTCTCACGGTTCATGAAGTCTCTCCTAGGGAAAAGTAACTTCCTTTCTGTTGTTTTCCTTAACCAACTACGTAATAGCTTATTCCAGTGAGCCCTCCTAGGAATAGAGTGCATATTTAGTGAATTGCTAGACACTGTTGAAGAAAAATGAATACAGTAGAAGGATATTTCTTTCTGAGTTCACTTTAGGAAAACAAGGACCCTTTGGGTGCACTTCAGGAAAACAAGGACCCTTTAAACGTGCTTCGGGAGAACAAGGACCTTTTGGGCGCACTTCGGGAAAACAAGGACCTTGTGACTACACTTCATGAAAATAAGGACCTTATGAGTGCAATTTGGGAAAACAAGGACGTTCTAATTGCACTTCAGGAAAACAAGAAACTTCTAAGTGCACTTTATGAAAACAAGGACCTTTTGAGTTCCCTTCGGGATATCAAGGACCCTTTATCCCTTCTAGAGCACACAACACACTCTAAAGCAATAGTGTACCCCTCCTAATCTCTTGTCACTATGCCCTATGCCCAAGTAGCCTCTCTCTCCCTCCCCTTAAGTACATGTTGCACTGTTATTCCACAATCAAGGCCTCCCTTAGTTAGTGTGAATCTCAACTGCACTCTCACTATCTCCTTTTCCCTTGAGCATAACGAATGGTGCAGTTCTAGTCTACAAACTCATCACATTATTCCTTGAACTTGTCCACTACATTGAACCTTGAAGAGCCCCTCCTCATAGTGCATGGTACAGTTCTAATGAAAAATGGTGCTTTCCAAAGCCATTGTTGATCTCAACTACGCCCTCCTCGTCAAGCTCTTCCTTCTCAACCCTTTCATAAGCATATCACAAGCAACTTCTTCCATGAGTAAAATTGGATAATATATTATTTCAAGACATACTTTGTCTTATCATGAGTAATATTCATTAGTAGGTGTACCTCCTTAGCATGATAAAATGATGCTCAAGGAAGATGTCAAGGGGAAGAAGTAGAGAAGAAGCACAAAGAATAACCATCATGAAGTTATGAAGCAGACCCTAGACCATGTTAAAATTGGCAACTAGGGAAAAAATTCATGTGGGTCATCTTATTCATGACTGATAATACTTTTATTAGATTCCCCTCGTTGAGAGGTGTAGGATTGATATAAAGATCATCCAATTCTGATAAGTATTCATGGAGATATGAATTTATTTTGATTATGGAATTATTATCAAGCCAACCTACAACTCATATAAGCTCAGAAGCCCAACAGTCACATCTATTCAAACACCAACGGTGTGTATAAATATAGGACTTTTCCTCATTTGGACTCACTCATCTCATCACATCTCTCTCTCTTTACTGCGCAGAAAAGAGTCTCTTCTCTACTGCGCAGAAAAGGGTCTCTCTCTCACATATGTGAAGCTGGAAGGTGTTGAACTTGAAGCTGCAACTACAAAAGTAAAGATTGACTTGCGTGGACTAGAAGATATCCTCATCTAAATTGCATTGTAGGTTCATCTGAATCTCCTCTAAAAGCTGCAACTTTTGGTGGTGGAATCAAGTCAATCCGACGGACAGTTTGCAAGATATCGATTTCCCTAGTTTGAAGCCGGAAGTTGCCGAAACTGAAGCTACAACTGCAGAATTAAAGATTGACCTACGTGGACTAGAAGATCTCCTCATCTAAACTGCGTTGTAGGTTCATTTGAACCTCCTTTGGAAGCCTCAACTTTTGGTGGTGGAATCAAGCCGATCCGACGGTCGGTTTGTGAGATATCATCTGCCCTAGTTTGATGATGAAGCCGCTAATGCTGATGCTTCTGATCTAGGGTTTGCTACTGCTCATATGAATTAGATTTATTGTACTATTTCTCTCTGCTGAATTACTGAAGATAAAAGAATGTTTGATCAAAGGGTTTCCCCGCACATTGTGGGGTTTGTCCCTGGCTAGCCACCACATCTTGTGTCTCTTGTCTTGGCTTGATTTCTGTTGATCATTTAATGTTCTATCTGCACTTTACTTTATGTACATGTGATTGATAATCCGTGGAATATAATAAGAAAAAGAAGTAAACTGTTATAAGCATGGAACATACCATAACTTAACATGGTATCAGAGCTGAGGTGAAGACAAAGCCCGACCAAGAGCAAGAGCAATCACCGAAAAGAAGATTGGCCAGGCTATCCTAAAAGAATTATGGGGTCCTCAACACTCTTTCCTGTTGAAGACAAGCTCTGTGAGAAAGCTGGCTATCATAGATGGAAGATGTCTATCGATCTAACCCTAGAAGATCAAGGAGTGATGGACCATGTAAGAGGCAATATTGTTGAGCCTCGATCAAATACATTCGTTGCTGCCTGGAACAAATGGAAAAATGGAGAAATCAAAACAAAGAAGATCATCCGGGACTCTATCAACAAGCACTTGGTGGCCTACATCTCTGAACTAGACACCTCCAGGGAAATCTACAATAGACTGGTGAGTTTATTTAAAAGTTAATGATGCAAATCAAGTTTTGTTTCTTAGAAATAAATTGAGGAAAATCAAGAAGGGGAAAAATGAGAGTATGCAAGCATACTTCTTAAGAATCACTGAGATCAAGAACGTCTCCTATTTATTGGGGAGACTATTATTGATATGGAAATGGCACTCACGACTCTTGGAGGATTACCATCCAAATGGTATGTGTTCAAGACTACTCTTCTGAACAATAATATAATTCCTAGTTTCGAGGAATTAATGGCTAGATGCATTCAAGAAGAAACAATGGTAGAAGAGCAAGAAATGCCCATGCCTAAAGGTCCTCCTGCTGCCTTTTCTTCTCATGCTAAGAAAATAAATAATTTCGATACTAAATCAAAAGGAAAGGCTGGACCTAAGGGTGGAAGAAAAGGACAATGTTACATCTGTGATAAAGAAGGTCACTATGCAAGGGAGTGCCCTGATAGAAAGGACTCACACCGGGACAATGATCAAAATCCCTCTGATGGCAATCAAAGGAATGACAAATTCAATAGCAAAGGTATGAGGAGAGCTGGGAATCAAGGAAGAGGACAAGCATTCAAGAAGGCTAGAAATTCCAGGATGTATTAAATGCACCTGACCTCCGAAAGAACCTGGTGTCCATCTCGGCAATGGAAGACAAAGGCTACAAGGTAACCTTCAAC